>JAIGNY010004509.1:2355000-2527500 GCA_020152595.1 Chiridota heheva
AAGATTTATAAACAATTATTTTATCACTATGGAGGGCAAAACAACTCAAAGAATATTTGAAAAATAAGTCACCAAACAGACTTATGGGTCTAGTACACCTTGAGCAACACTCACATTTATCCAGAGAAAAACATGCTGATGTGATACCATCAATACGGATATTTAGGCTACTTTCTTGTTTGCTACTGTAGGCTTCAAAATTTTAACTAAAAATCTCACATTACAAAATGGAACAATTTTAATTAACATGTGTTAGTCCATAGACCATTAACCCATACAGACTAAACATTCTCTACAGACATTTGTAGCCCATAGACCATTAAACTACATGGACTACACATGCTCTATTAACTGTGATGTGCCAGAAGGTAAAGTACTTCAAATGCATGGCAGTTTCTATGACTCATCAGAGGTAAAAATCCTTCTCAGAAGGAAATATTCTGAAACATGTCACTTTTCCTTAATTAAACTTCAATATTTTAACTTTCTTCAGCCTTGCTGGTAAAGAAGTGTTACTGTATGCATTATTTATGAGTGGACTGCAATTGTCAAATCGGTGAATGAGATTTCCATGGATTAGCCAACACTTTCTATTTATGACCTATATGTGTGTGTCATGCTGGATCTGGGACTGACCTTAATTCTTGCATGTAATATCAGAGCACTAAACAAATGCACAATATCAATGTACTTTGATCTAGCAAATGGTAAACTGCAGTGGTAGTTGCTACAGAGGGCCTTAAGGATTCTAACCCTGCTTCCAAAACATTTTGCAAGCAAAAACATTTGTTTGGTACCACCAAAGCTTTCCTCTCTTGGTCTCATCCCTCTAAAATAGCCACTCAGTGTAAACCAGTTTTGTATTTTGTATGATTCATTCAAAATTTGTAGCTACTATTTCAGTATAAGTAAACTCATCATTCATCAGGCGTTGTCACCTGAGTGGCCCGGGTGTGTCACCTGAATGACCCGGGTGTGTCACCTGAGTGGCCTGGGTGTGTCACTTGAGTGGCCTGGGTGTGTCACCTGAGTGGCCTGGGTGTGTCACCTGAGTGGCCCGGGTGTGTCATCTGAGTGGCCCGGGTGTGTCACCAGTGACCCGGGTGTGTCACCTGAGTGGCCTGGGTGTGTCACCTGAGTGGCCAGGGTGTGTCACCTGAGTGGCCTGGGTGTGTCACCTGAGTGGCCTGGGTGTGTCACCTGAGTGACCCGCGTATGTCACTTGAGTGGCCCAGGTGTGTCACCTGAGTGGCCTGGGTGTGTCACCTGAGTGGCCCGGGTGTGTCACCTGAGTGACCCGGGTGTGTCACTTGAGTGGCCTGGGTGTGTCACCTGAGTGGCCTGGGTGTGTCACCTGAGTGGCCCGGGTGTGTCATCTGAGTGGCCCGGGTGTGTCACCAGTGACCCGGGTGTGTCACCTGAGTGGCCCAAGAGTCACCTGAGTGGCCCAGGTGTGTCATCTAAGTGGCCCAGGTGTGTCACCTGGGTGACCAGGGTGTGTCACCTGAGTGGCCTGGGTGTGTCGCCTGAGTGTGTCACCTGAGTGGCCTGGGTGTGTCACCTGAGTGGCCTGGGTGTGTCACCTGAGTGACTCGTGTGAGTCACCCGAGTGGCCCAGGTGTGTCACCTGAGTGGCCTGGGTGTGTCACCTGAGTGGCCCGGGTGTGTCACCTGAGTGACCCGGGTGTGTCACCTGAGTGACCCGGGTGTGTCACCTGAGTGGCCCAGGTGTGTCACACATTGACACAGGGGCTATTTTCTTCTCAAAAGAATATTTGCAAAACTGTTCCCATCTCCCATAAAAAATTGTACAGAGGTTTGCTTGATAAAATTGATAGTTTAAATTTACCCACCTCAGTGGCAGAGATGTCCCTTACAACTAACCCCACTGTAAACAAATGTTGGTGAGTTATACCACTTAAAAAAACCGTCTCCGTCCTGCCTCCAATTTCAATGCAGAGCTAGGTCAGTGGCATGCCACTGCTAACAGGGTCAAATACCTATAATTTGCTTTACTTTCTTCATATTCTGACAGAATATTGTTTTAATAAGTTTCAATGAAAACAAACCTACTGTTCAATCAAATCATACAGCCTAACATAACAAAGGGCCTTGCTGTTAATCATGCCATTCAGTGGCGTAGGTAGGGTCCTGCGGGCCGGGGGTGAATGAGGCCCTGCGGGACCCTATGGTATATAGGTATAATGGTATTTTTTCTTATGGACCCCTTTAAAGGGCCCGTGGATGAAGGGTGGGCAAAGGGTGGACAGCTGCCACTCCTGCCACCCCCCTTCCCTCCCCCCCCCTAGTTATGCCACTGATGCCATCCATAAGCATTAATCCCCACCTTACACTCCTCCAGGATATATTTCACAACAAACAAAATTAAAAAGCGTATTCTCACTTGACCCACTGCTGGCAATCTGATCCCCTGCTGGTAATCTGATCCCCTGCTGGTAATCTGATCCCCTGCTGGCAATTAGATCCCCTGCAGGCGATCAGATCCGCACGCTGATCGCAGTCGCTTGATCTTGATCATACTCGAGAGTAGGATCGTGAATCGGAGCAGGAGATCAGATCCATCCATGTGATTCTCACAAACGTGTGTGAATGCAAATCAGTGACCTGCGATGACGTTATTGCGCAATATCCTGTCGGTACTTGTGCATTTCGCACAAACTGTTAAATTTAACTATTATTAGCCTGCTCAGTTTTCTTTCTCCAAATTTACTAATAGCGACTGGACTTTTTGTTTTTACTCTTAATACTTATGTTAGGAGTTGAACATCAATTTTGACAATTTCAAAATTTTTTATTGTGGAATTTCATTTTGGAATTAGTAGTAATATAAAATATGTATATTGTAGTAGGCCTAATATTAAAAAGTTTCGGAAGTCATCAAAAGGATGCAATGGTAGAAACTGGTTTTATGCCTTCTGACACTTAAACAGTAATAAAAAACCTTTTACCAGGTAAATTTTAATAAAAGTTTGCAGTAAAAGTATAGAATACATGATAAAAGGGAGCCATCTTTTCTTCACTGCTGTGCACACAACATTCATTTCACGGATTTTTCAATGACCTCATGCCTCACGATCTGATCGCCTAAAGCGGGTCTGATCACGACCACGCACCCAAGTGAGAACACATAACATTTTGTTTCTTTACTTGATCCAGCAAGGTCACCAGCGGGGGATCATGATCCAGTGTTAGATGAGAGCAAGGTCACCAGATCATGATCTGGTGTTAGATGAGTAAGGTCACAGGAAGGGGAGGGGGGGGGGGGATCATGATCTGGTGTTAGATGGGGATCATGATCCGGTGTTAGATGAGAGTAAGGTCACCAGGGGGATCATGATCCGGTGTTAGATGAGAGTAAGGTCACGGCGGAGGATCATGATCCGGTGTTAGATAAGAGCAAGGTCACCGGCGGGGATTATGATCCAGTGTTAGATGGGGATCATGATCCGGTGTTAGATGAGAACACGCTCAGACACACTGTAAAAATCAAGATCAATTATTCAATTTTACAATTCAAAGTAACTTTTTTTTTGCTTTTCTCAAAGACTCAACCTCAATACCCTGCCTGCATATGCAACCACTAATTTGTGATAAATGAGTCTGCCGACAACATGGTTCTTAAACCTTTTTAAACAAAGAAATTGAAATGGCTTCAGGTGGAAGATAAACTTCAGATGACTAACTCTGTCTTTCCTTCTTTTTTTTTTAAGCCAAACATGTCATCCATGCTTCATTCAACACAATTTTGTACCGTAAGCTCCACTACACATTGTACATATATTTCAAGTTTTAGCACCCTCAGGGTGATTTTAAGTAATCAGAAGATTTCTCCATAAGTAACATCTGAAATATGCCATATCCAAAAATATGTCAACCCATTTTTTCTTTTTTGGTTTGGTTTGTTGATGTTTAGCGGCACTGTGACAGTCAGAGTCAAATGTGCCAAGAGGGTGTTAAAAACTAAGGTGCTTGAGTTAGGACAGAGAGGAATGAGAGGTGGGATAGAGGGAAGGAGGGAGAGAAGATGCATAAGGAAAAGGAGTTAAGGTAATAAAAGGAAGGTGAGGAAGGTAAGGCAGAGAAGGGAAGAAAAGTGAGGTTTAGATCAGGTGGAATAAATTACTGTTGCAGGGAACAGTGGTGAAGTTGGAGGTAGGATTGTTCTGGAAAAGATAGGAATTCGAGATGGAGAGGAGAAGTGTGACCTGGAGTTCAGGTATAAGGAACAGGTTATGAGGATATGCTTGATTGAGAGATCGGTGTTGCATGAAGAGCAGAGAGGAGCAAGGGAACCGGAAAGTAGGTGAAAGTGGGTGAGCAAGATGTGGTCGAGGCAGATGCGGGTGATAACAATGTCCTCCCTGCGGTTGCGACTGTGCAGGGGACGTTGGTCCCAACTTTGGGTTTAATGATGTGAAGTTTGTTACTGGTCTTGAGATTCCAAGAGTCTTGCCAGGTCTTACTGAGGTAGCTGGAAGTGGAGAGATGGAGGTCTGAGTGCGAGATAGGAAAAGGAGAGATGTGACTCAACAGAGAGTTGTGGGTGGCTCTGTGGTTGCCAGGAATGCCGATGTGGCTGGGGATCCAGAAAAATATATATATTTTTCCTTAAGGAGGAAAGAGCGTGAAGTTTATTGAGGATTTGTAGGATGAGTGGATTGGATAAGAGCATGTTGGAGATGCCAGTGAGAACGGATTTAGAGTCAGAGAAGCTGACAAAGTGGGGGCGGAAGCAGAGTTCAACAAAGTTTAAGGCCAGGAGGATGGCCTTTGCTTCAGCAGAGTAGTGTGAGGCAACCTTGAGGAGAGGGTAAGGCCAGGACAAGCGGTGGCGGCTGCAAAGGAGCCTTCCCATGTGGAGACGTCGGTGAAGAGGAAAGAGAAATCGTGCAAATGTATTTTTATTTCTTATTTTGTAAGATGTATTTTGTAGGATGTTTCATTGGCAAATCATTCTGCTATTACCTGCATGTAAAGGTGCAAAACCTTTTCAAAAATGGAAAAGAAGGGGGGGGGGGAGGGGAGGAACCATGCACTTAAAGTTGGAGATTTCTGAAGGTTAGTATTAAAGGATAAGTTCAGGGGTCAAGCATGTCCATCTTATATGAAAGAGGAATTCAAAAGAAACAAATGGTGAAAAAAACATTCAAAATGTTTTGTTAATGAGATATTCAAGTGTTAAAGCTTTGTCTTATCTGTCTTACTAGTGTATTAAGTCTACTATATGGAAAGTTGGTGTCTTCATCCTCACATTCTTAACAATTGTTAATGTATTTTTAGAAAGTTTATTCAATTTCTCCACTATTTAACTTATTTTCCTCAAACTTTCTTCAGGTGGTATATCATAAATAACCTTCCTAGATTCATTTTTTTCTCCAACTTTTTGACATATCCCATGGTTTTTAAGCCATAAAATCACAGGATTAAGTATGATAGAATATTAAAGACATTGAGGAATATGAGGCTCAATGCAGAAATAGAAATGACCTTACTTTCATTAGCATAAAGAGATTACCAAATGAATTCTGCATAAATCATCCAAGGATAAATAATGACAAAATCATCATCACCCATTCTCATTTCCTTTGACAGAAAATTTGATTTGAGAGAGAAAATGTCATAATTTTTCTGACATCTGGGTCAGCAAATGAGGAGATACGTAGGTCTGGAGGTAAAGTTTTAAACATGATCAATCTCCAGCCCGCACATCCTTATCTATGCTTCCTCCTGCTGACAGACGTTTAATTTCATCATCAATCTGCGGCCGTTAGATATCATCAGGGAGTTGATATCATCGAGTAATTACAAGAAATGAGATACACCACTAGACAAAGAAGTGATCACGAAGGAAATCTGAAATAACTCCTATTCATTTGCGGCATGTAAAAAAGAGTCTCGGTCTTGATTTCAATAGACTTTTTGTTCATTTCAATCTAAATGTTCAAATTTAATGTGTAGCTACATTGTTTTGCAAATATGGATTGCTCTGAATCCTTCTACTGATATATTTTAAGCCTCAATAAAGGGATAGGTAGGTGAACTTTATTTTACATGATACATCCTTTTCCCAACATCTAAGATATTCCGAGATATCCACCACCATTGACAAACCAATTGTGAAGCACTGGTGAAGGAAAACTCACTTCAAAAATTGAACCTGGGACCTCTAGGCTCAATAAGAAAATCATTTCACACCCTGAAACGAATATTCAGGGATTAATTCAGACTTCTTTGAGAAAGAGAGTGGCTATGTATAAGCTGCCAAAACGATTGACTATTTCAGGTCTAAATGTAAGAATTATGCTAATTCATTATTGAAACTTGAATGGATCCATTTGCATAGTAAACCATTTGGTTAACATTGTTCCCCACGATAGTTTGAACGAGCCCTTTTGAATCTGAATAACAGTTTCGAAACATTGATCGTAGCCCCAATCAACATTTGGATGAGAAAATGTTAATTAATAGCTCAATGTGAAGCAAACAAATTACATAAAATCTTACACCGTAGTTTGCATAAGATTGGAACTCAAGGGTATATCGGCTCAAAAAAAATTGCTTGCCCTTCACCAATAAATCTGACCATACTAGTAAGGTCACTTTTCACCAATAAATCTGACCATACTAGTTAAATCACTTCCGTGGCGTTAATTTGGAAGCATAGTCGTGATTGTGTATTCTGACCAACCAGAAATGTGGGATTGTATTGTATTTCTGATTTCCATGGTATCCATGATATCTGGTCTTTAATTTGATCAGCCAAAAGTTAAAAAACAAACTAAGCTCTTTAAAGCAATTAGAAAAAGTCCAAAAAGCTGTCAGAATTTGATGCTTTTCAGAAAATCAGAAAATTGCTTTGATTCATCCATACTTATATTCAGAACTAGCCAAAAAAAAAAAAAAAAAAAGCTACACAAATCTGATCCTTACAAAAGAAAATAAACATTTGATAATCCTTTATGATGCTGGTTTGATACAGATCACACCAAGATGAAACAAATACATATTTGTCATGAATCCAAAGTGCAAAATCTTTATTTTAGGGATAAAATTGGATATCAGATCATTACGATGAGTGAACTTTCTTTTTAATCTTCATTGAAAATCATAGCAGACAAGTTTTTATCTCCCCATCTGTGTAAACAAAATTCTACCCTGGGGAATGTAACCAAAACTTAAAACATGAACTTGGACATCGATTCATTTTTTTTTTTTTTTTTGGCGGGGTTGCTGATATTTTTTACTTTGCGGAATTTGTATCTGCAGTTGAAGGTACTTTTTGGTGAAATTTAAGATGGAAAGGTTGAAAATTTAGAAATTCTTAATGTTCTTTTGATGAAAAGCAATGATATCAAATAACTTCCATGCCAGTTCTGTTGCAAAAAACTGATTCATATTACATGGTTTATATGTTTTTTTTGGTACACTTGTTTATTGGTACACATGTTTATTGGTACACATGTTTCACATGAACTGATTTTCGATTCTTTTGATTAATTTGGCAAGGTTGGCCAGGTTTTGGCTATTTAGTTATTTGTACGATGAGTCAGAACAATGAAATGAATTGAGCTCCTTTTATATCGTATGATGAATCAGAACAATTGAACGAATTCAGCTTCTTTGATATCGTATCATGAGTCAGAACAATTGAACTAATTAAGCTCATTTTATATCGTATGATGAGTCAGAGTAAATGACTGAATTGAGCTCCTTTGATATCGTATGAGTCAAAAACAATCAAATGAATTGGGCTCCTTTAATATTGTATGATGAGTCAGAACAATTGAATGATTTGAGCTCCTTTTATATCGTATGATGAGTCAGAACAATCGAATGAATTGAGCTCCTTTGATATTGTATGATGAGTCAGAACAATTGAATAAATCGAGCTCCTTTGATATTGTATGAGTCAGAGCAATTGAATGAAATGAGCTCCATTAATATCGTATAATGAATCAGAACAATTGAATGAATACAGCTCCTTTGATATTGTATGATGAGTCAGAACAATTGAATGAATTCAGCTCATTTTATATCGTATGATGAGTCAGAACAATTGAACGAATTGAGCTCCTTTTATATCGTATGATGAGTCAGAGTAAATGACTGAATTGAGCTCCTTTGATATCGTATGATGAGTCAAAAACAATCGAATGAATTGAGCTCCTTTGATATTGTATGAGTCAGAACAATTGAATGATTTGAGCTCCTTTTATATCGTATGAGTCAGAATAATCGAATGAATTGAGCTCCATTGATATCGTCACGTATGATGAATCAGAACAATTGAATGATTTGAGCTCCTTTTATATCGAATGATGAGTCAGAATAATCGAATGAATTGAGCTCCTTTGATATCGTATGATGAGTCAGAACAATTGAATGAATTGAGCTCCTTTGATATTGTATGAGTCAGAACAATCAAATGAAATGAGCTCCATTGATATCGAATGATAAATCAGAACAATTGAATGAATTGACTTTATTTGATATCATGTGAGTCAAAACAATGAAATGAATTGAGCGCCTTTAATATTGTATGATGAGTCAGAACAATTAAATGAATTCAGCTCCTTTGATATCGTATAAGTCAGAACAATTGAATGAATTGAGTTAATTTGATATCGTGTGAGTCAGAACATTTGAATGAATTGAGCTCCTTTGATATCGTATGATGAGTCAGAACAATTAAAAGAATTCAGCTCCTTTGATATTAACAGAGGTTTGAAGAAAATATGAGCCCAGAATAATTGAATTAATTGAGCTCCTTTGATATCGTATGAGTCAGAACAATTGAATGAATTGAGCTCCTTTGATATCCTATGATGAGTCAGAACAATTGAATGAATTGAGTTCCTTTGATATTTGATGAGTCAGAACAATTGAATGAATTGAGTTCCTTTGATATCGTATGATGAGTCAGAACAATTGAATGAATTTAGCTCCTTTGATATCGTATGATGAGTCAGAACAATTGAATGAATTGAGCTCCTTTGATATCCTATGATGAGTCAGAACAATTGAATGAATTGAGTTCCTTTGATATCGTATGATGAGTCAGAACAATTGAATGAATTGAGCTCCTTTGATATCGTATGATGAGTCAGGACAATTAAATGAATTGAGTTCCTTTGATATCGTATGATGAGTCAGAACAATCGAATGAATTTAGCTCCTTTAATATCGTATGATGAGTCAGAACAATTGAATGAATTGAGCTCCTTTGATATCGACAGAGGTTTGAAGAAAATATTAGCCCGACATCAGCTGATTTCTGGTACCTAATAGGAGACTTGCAAATGACACGCTCATTGTAAAGATCACTAATTGTAATTCTTTGCTCTTTTTTGTTTTGAATTAAGTGAAGTTCATATTTTAGCATTTGCAGTCCATCTATGTTTAAGAACTGACTACTTTCTCTGAATTCTCAGTGCAAGATATTCATGTAAATATGCAAATTTGTGAGTGAGTGTCACTTTTGAAACATTACGAACATACAAATAATAATGATTAATTTGAAAATTCACATCAAAGATTTTCAGTACGATCATGTGCACAAAAAGTGTGTCCGGATATTCTTAAGACTCAAGAAACATATGCCCTCACTTTAATGGCGCCAGAATGTTTTAAAGGACCAGACAGGACCAAAACTCCCTTAGAGGATATAAAATTCTAGGTTGGGCGGTAAAATTGAGAAATTATTCAAATCATATTGAAACCAGAACTAAAAGGTTTTGTGGTTCTGATGCTTTTTTTTTTCATATGCTGATTAATTTGCAAGTTTTGTATAAACTGTCATGTCGTTGCATATCATAACAAATTTGTTCCAGGATATTCATTCATAAGCCACGACCACCATGCATGATGCAGATCAATAAAATAGATATTCTTATTGACACCATTAGCATGTGCACAATAATTATCAATATTAATTGGAAAAAAAAGTGTCAAAATGATACATTTGTAAGTTTAAACTTGTGAGGGGGGGGGGAGAAGTTGGGTGGCCAATGACCCCCTTAGACCCCCGCTTAAGGTGCCTATTCCTCTTTATTTGGCTGCCAGCTCCTTTAAAGCAAAGGTTATTCATCCAGTAAAGCTGGGAGAGATGTTCCACAAAAGACTACACACACATCTTAAGAACATCAAAATAATGCAAATACAGAAAGATGCCTTCACCTTCCCAAGTCATACTTTTGTCAGTTGTAGAACTCAGATAAGCCACAACTCTGAAGAACCCTTTTATAAAACACTGCTTCAATCCATGAGTTTAGTTATTACACAATGTATTTACAAGGTGTTTTCACTAAGATAAATATATTGTTTGTTACTAAACTTATTGTTTGAAGACAACTACAACTTAGTGTAAGCAGTTCATTTTCACTTTATTACAAAGTTCTGATTTATCCAAGACTGAAAATAAAAAAAACTATAAAAAAAACTAGCACTTTTCCTTCAAAGTACAGTACATGCAAATAAAACAAATCTAACCAGTTTTATTATTAAAAACTTCTTTCCTCAACAATTGATGATGCTTTTAACAACCGGGAGAAGCCTGGAGATATGCAAGGTGCAACAAAGGGGTAAAATACTTTTCCTTCATATCACCGGATAGTGTTTTGTCTCTGTATGCAAATAAAAAGCATTCTAAAAGGCTTTTAATTAATGAAAATATGGCGTTTTCTGCATGTTCCTCTTGCTTAAAAGGAATTTGAGTCAAATACGCTCAAACTGCAAACATGAAAGGTTCTGCTAGAAATATTTCTTTTATGGTAAAAGTTATTAAGATTTTTCTCATCATATTTTAATATTCTGATTGAAGGTAGTGGGATGAAGGTACAAGTGTTGTAAATAAACTACATCTTTAAGGAATTTTTTCCCCATGCTTAAGACTCAAAAGTTATTAATCAAAGATGAAAAGAAAAAATATATATATATAATTGTAGCCTAGGCTTGTTTGTTATGAATACTGATGTAACCTTATTTATAATTTACAACCTGGAAAGCACTGGATTTGCTCTTCAAAGCATTCACTTGATAGGGGCAAACATAGGCTGAATAATGAGGTGACATATATCTCCATAATAATATCTTTGATATGGTGATTTCTTATATTTTGAGTATGATTTTATGATTCTCCCTACATTCGGAAGGCAAATTTCACTTTGGACGTTGCCCAACCTCCACCCCCTACTTTATATTTGTTGCTATAGTGGGTGTGGCTTATTCCATACCTCAGAGATGTTAATTCCCCCAAAAAAAAAAAAAAAAAAAAAAAAAAAAAAATTTGTTCATCCGATTAAACTAGGGTTCAGAATATATTCCACTTACAAGATTCTCAGGTACGTACCATTATTCTAATTGACTTTGGAGTGATTGGTAAACCATTTGAATGGAATCAGTCATACCTTTCTAACCGTCAGCAACGTGTTGTTATCAAGGAGCAGCTAACCAACAACTTTGAACTTAAATATGGGGTGCCACAAGGATCATGTCTGGTACCGATACTATTTGTTCTTTACGCAAGTAAACTATTCCAAATCATCTCCCACCACCTACCAACATCCCACAGCTATGCAGATGACACACAGATTTATCTCTCTTTTTGTCCAGATGGCCAACTATGCGAAAATCGAAAAACCCGGTGCCATAAAATCAATTGAATGATGTATAAATGACATCTGCATGATATCTAACAAACTTTCTATAAATGATAATAAAACAGAATTTCTTATTCTTGGATCAAAGCGCCAACTGTCAAAGGTCACAACTAATAAGTTACATGTTGGGCTGTCTGAAATTGAACCTGTAAGAGAAGTGTAAGGAATATTGGTGTGTGGTTCAACAACGAATTGTCCATGGATACCCATATTGCAAAAAATTGTCATAAGGCATTCTTTCAATTGCACAATTTAAAGCGTATCCGCAAGTACTCATCAAATGATTCAACTCAGACTATTGTTTTGCTTTTGTCACTACTCATATTGATTACTGCAATTCTCTTTTACATGGTCTTCCAATTCATCAAATCAAAAAATTACAGAAAGTTCAAAATGCTGCAGCAAGATTGATTCAAAATGTACCAACATTTCATCACATATCTCCTACCTTGCTTGCTCTTCACTGGCTACCTGTGGAATTCAGAATTCAATTCAAAATACTTCTGTTTGTCTTTAAATCTCTACACAATATGGCACCTAGCTACTTGTCAGATTTAATTATCAGAAAGTCTTCAACACATTACAGTCTAAGGTCCAATAATGATATATATTTGGTTGTGCCTCGTACTCGCTGCAAATTCTTTGGTGACAGAGCGTTTGCTAGAGCAGGACTATCTCTGTGGAATGCTTTGCCTACAAAAATAAAAAAAGACGATTCTTTTGCCGTTTTTAAAAAAAACTTCTAAAAACACATCTTCTTCAGGTTGCTTTTGATATTTGATTCGATTATATTTTAGGTTCCAAAGTCTCTTTCACTCTACATAAATTTTTGCATTACCTTTTTACTTTTTCATTTTTTATATAATCATCTGTGATATTTCATCGCTAAGTCTGTCTATCAGTCTATAACAACCATACGTTCTTTTTCAATCTAATTTTCAAAGTACTTATAGAAGTTATTTTACCTTTTTACTGTTTTATTGGTAAAGATGTATTGTTCTTAAATCCTTTTAGTTTTTCTCAATTTGTATTTATATTCAACCTTATCATTTTGCTGCATGCTTTAATTAAAGTAAGTCTTTTATTTTCTGTCAGCATGTAAAATTATATTCGTAGTGTATTATTACCAAATGTTCTTTTAAATCATAATTTTAAAGTAATTATAAAAGTTATTTTGACTTTTAATGTTTTATTGGTATAGATGTATTGTTCTTAAATCCTTTTAGTTTTTCTCAATTTTTACTTATATCAAATCTTATTATTGTACATATATTTTTGCTGCATGTTTTAATTACATTCAGTATTTTAGGGCTAGTTTTCTTAACTTTTATTTTTCTTATGTATTATTTTATTTTTACAGCGCCAATGATTATTTACATAGAATTTGGCACTGTATAAATTGTGCTAATAATAATTGAATTGTGTTCATTAATCTGACAAAGTGGTTTCCATTCCTTATTGATGTGCATCACTTGCGCCTCATCGCAAACATCTTACGCAGTGACAACTATTGACTTAAAAATGAAGAACACCATATCACCTTGCAGTGCAGTGAGGCCCAGCAAGCTGACACACATAAAAGGCGGGCCTCAAATGCACATAAAATACGAAACAACATGAAATTAATTAAACCTTTCAAGGCTTTATGATCAAACCAAACCCTCAAAGGGTATAAGATGTTTACAGCATATCTGAAGATCGAATGAGACCGATGAAAAAAGTATCTTGCTTGCTGATGAAGGATAAACCAGAAACAAAAGGTTGTGTGGTTCCGATGTTTTTTTTTTCATATGCCGATTAATTTGCAAGTTTTGTATTAACTGTCATGTTATGGCATATCATTAAATATTTGTTCCATATTTATTCATAAGCCACACCCACCATGCAGATCAAAAACAATTGTTGACAACATTAGTATTTGCACAATCATTATCATCACAAAATGGTTGCTCATTTATCACATTTTTAAAATTGTCACTTTAAGTCCCGCCCACTTAATAACATGAATGACATCACCACCAAAAACAATAGGGCACATCTACAGACCATGGGCTATCTGTGTACCAAATATGACATGAATCCAGTTTACCCTTCTTGAGATATCGTGCTCACAAGCTCTTTTCAGCAAAATCCTATTAAGCCCTGCTCAATATGCATATTAACGTAATTCGACGTTTTAAAGCCATGAACATGCACACACCAGTTGACATCATAACTAAACTTATATGAAACAAAACAGACATACTATTGTTAAAATATGAGCATTTCAAGATTTTTACATTAAGCCCCGCCAACTTATTAATATGCATTATATCACTATCAAAAGCGATAGGGCACATCTACGGACTATCCGTGTATATTTCTTGAGATATCAAGCTTACGAGCTTGCTGTCAGAGACACACATACATACACACATACATACATACACATGCCATCTTACACTGTGCTACAGGCCCAGGCCATTCCATCCTATCCCACCCTGTCCAATGTGGCATCCCACCTGAAATCCAGACGACATGCCATCCTGTCTCACATGTCATTACACTCTGTCCCCATGTCATCCCACCTTGTCCCACATGCCTTCCCAGCCTGTCATAAATGCCATGACACTACCTTGTTTCACATGCCATGCCACCCTGTCCTATATGCCATGACAACCTGTCCCACATTCTATAGTACCCTGTCCCACATGCCACCCTGTCCCATATGCCATCCCACACTGTCCCACATTTCATCTCATCCTGTCCCCCATGTCATCCCACCTTCATCCTAATTCCTACATCTACAAATCATTTTATCATCTTCCACCCAACATTCTTTCGTCTACCTCCCATCCCCTCACTTCTATCAACTCAACATGCCCAATTCACCTACCATCCCCCATTCATCTACTATCTCCCATTCACCTAACATCTCTCATTCCACTACCATCGGCCATTCACCTATTACCCCAACTCACCTTTTGCCATCCACTCATCTACCAAATATACTCTTAACCAACTCATCATTCCAACCTTCACTATAACCTCCACTCACTCTATCGCACTACAGCCCCCCAACCTTCCAGCCTTAACTTAAATCGGACAATTCTAATAGAAATATGCTCATTTGTTTCCCACGATATAAACCAAGTAGGGCTGACCTATCTACCAAATCAGAATGAAAATTCATTACAGATTAACTTGGAGTTTATCATAAGTCTATTGTTTCCACTCTATTCTAGCGAAACTTTATTGTTTTTTCCCTATTAATTTCCAAGACACTTCATTATAAATTCCATTTAAATGTCAGTTTTATTATTCAACTTTTTTTCATCCCAGGACAAATCTTTTAATTGCTGCTATTCAGGTCTGGAATGCATTTGTTACCCTTTATATAAATTTCTTTTCATAAAGATAATTGGAATTTTTTTCTAAGGGCAGCAATCTTTTGTTGCCTAGTAGTTGTGCATGAGGCTGGACGGACAATAGATGTGGACAGACAGACGAATGGACAGACAGACGAATGGACAGACAGACAAATGGACAGACAGACAAATGGACAGACAGACAAATAGACAAACAGACGAATGGACTAACAGACGAATGGACAGACAGACGAATAGACGAACTGACGGATGAACGGTAAAGATGCTATATACCAACTTCTTTGGCGAGGGGATTTTGTATAAACTGTCATGACATTGCATTGCATATCATGAAATATTTGTTCCATGATGTTTATTTATACGTCATACCCACCATGCAAATCAATAAAATAGAACCTGTTGACAACATTAGCATGTGCACAGTAATTAACAACACTATCATAGCAAGTATGATGTAAAAATGGTTTATCATTTATCCTATTTCAAGAAGTTGTCAGTAAGCCCCGCCTACTCATTAATATTCATGACATCACTATCACAACATTAGAACATATGCACTGACCATGACCCATCTTTGTATGACATGGCATAAATCCGATATACCATTCATGAGATACAGTATAATGTTTACATCTATTACCACTTTCACATTAAACCACACCTACCACGCATATTAATAATATCTGTTGATAACATAAGCATGTACACAATACCCAACTATATCTTCATGCCCAATATGATGCAAAACAGACATACACTTGTTTATTTATCACTTTTCAATTTTTTTATTTTAGCCCCGCCCATTTATCAATATGCATGATATCACTACCAAAACAATAGGGCATATCTGCAAACCATGAGCTATCTGTGTACCACATGTGACTTGAATCTAGTTTATAGTTTTTGAGATATCGTGTTTACAAGCTTTTTGTTTACAAAATCATATAAAGCCCCGCCCACTACGCATGTTCATGAAATTCAACATTTTCATACAATAAACACATACAGACGACCTAAGATCAAAATTATGCCAAATATAAAACAAAACAGACATGCGGTTATTAAAATATGAACATGATTTTTACATTAAGCCCTGCCTACTCATTAATATGCATGACATCACCAGCACAAACAATAGGGCACATCTATGGACCATGGGCTATCTGTGTACCAAATATGACATGGATCCAGTTTACCATTCTTGAGATACCATGCTTGCGAGCTGTTTTCAGCAAAATTATATTGAGCACCGTCCACTACGTGACATCATGAACATGTGACATCATGAACATGTGACATCATGGACATGTGACATCATGAACATGTGACATCATGAACATGTGACATCATGAACATGTGACATCATGAACATGTGACATCATGAACATGTGACATCATGAACATGTGACATCATGAACATGTGACCTCATGAACATGTGACATCATGAACATGTAACACCAGCTAACATCATGAACATGTAACACCAGCTAACATCATAAACATGTAACACCAGCTAACATCATGAACATGTAACACCAGCTAATATCATGAACATGTAACACCAGCTAACATCATGAACATGTAACACCAGCTAACATCATAAACATGTAACACCAGCTAACATCATGAACATGTAACACCAGCTAATATCATGAACATGTAACACCAGCTAACATCATGAACATGTAACACCAGCTAACATCATGAACATGTAACACCAGCTAACATCATCATTTTGAAATACAACAGACATGCGGTTGTTCAAGAATTTTTATGATATCGCATTTACTGTCACATATACACACATGCATACAAACACACATGCCATCATGACTGCATAGGTTCCTGATGCTATCGCATTGGAACCAAAAATCCATTTTCCTTAATAGATTAGTTCAGTGCTCAAGCAAATTCAGTTCAGAGTATTTCAAATGAAACAAAACTGACATTGATATCTAATTATGTTATGCAGTTAAGTTTTGTCTCGTTTGTGATGAAATAACTGCATGACTGGAGACAAAGTTGTGACATCACATCCTCACATCCATCAAAGTCTTAATATATTCTATTATACTTTTTCAGTCGATGTTGTGGCTTATAAACCAATGGATATCAAGAAGGTAGTAAAGAGAATCTAGTAAGGTGAGTATAATTTACCCTCCTTAAGAAAATTTAAAGAAAAAATATTCAGGAAGTAAAACAATTAATATAAATTTATTTACAATATATTAACATTTGTTAAGAAAGTGAAGTTGAGGGTGCTAACCTTTTATTCTAGAAAATCACAAATAACTCCATCCTCAGAATTATTTTATTATGATCCATTCCTGCTTAAAATGCCTAACTACACCAAAACAGTTTGATTCACAACATACTGAAATAAATCACAATTCTCATTACTTTGTTGATGCCCAGTCACCTGTCAAATCTGCTTCAAGATCTACCATGAAATTGAATGCAAAATAAATCAAAGAGCAAAGAGTAACATTCAGTTATTTCTCCCATGTACATCTAGAACATCAAAGATATCACATTAATTTTGTCGGGAAATATCACTTTGTCATCAGCTTCTCAAAGACACTTCAGATTCTTTCAAAACTCATCAAATGTTCTTATCATTTTCTTATGACCACAAATCAACAGAACGAATCTGAAACATCCTATAACCATCACAAATGACAAGTTTTATTAATGTCCCATTTAGCTGCCACCAAGTGTTGATATCGTATTTCTTCAGAGCGTAATAATGTCATGAGACAACGCCTTGATAACGTATAGGTGTGTACGTATGGGTGTGTACGTATAGGTGTGTACGTATAGGTGTGTACGTATAGGTGTGTACGTATAGGTGTGTACGTATAGGTGTGTACGTAAAGGTGTGTATTCAAAGACTGAACATGAATGATTCATGGATGGGTTTGTTATTAATCTTCACCATAATGTAATTAATCATTCAGCGTTATGATATGCTATACATTACACCTACAATTTGATTACTTAATCATGAACCAGTCTGCAGCATGGCTGTAATAGATCATGCATAAATGTATACTGATTCAAGTACTATGCTCGCTTTGAGTTGTTTTATATAAAAGGGGACTTAAGTACTATTCATGATAACTGGCTGAGGCAGGATGCAGATTTCAAAGGAATATTCCTGTAAATTTTGATCTGATAGAGGATTACTGAAGAAACAAATTGGTGTATCAATCATCTTGATACCTTATTCTGTTATTGAGTAACTACATATCAAAGATTGTACCTGTGTTTGACCTAGCAGTGACAAATGTGAGGCAGATCCAAGACAATTTGTACATATTTCTTTGAAATTGATTGCCTGTTTCTAAATTATTGCAAGTATTGTTGAATTACTGAGATAAGGTACAGCATGCTTTAAAAGACTGAGCTTTGCTTATCTGCTAATGTGGCTTACACTCAAAGTAAAAGAAAAACATATTTTTGCTTTCATAGAAATAAATAATAAAAATTGTCATGGATCTGCCTTCATATTGTACACTGCATTGCTTTAGAATCCTCTTGTTTTCCATTCATTTTTTAGTCAGTGCCAAGTTGAAGTTTGCATCAAACAAACTAAAATGAAAACCAGAAAGCCCAACTGTAAGATCCACTATCATCCTATCAAAAGTCTAGTTGCCATTTTACATGACAGGTTTACTTGGCATTCTATTTTAAAGTCAAAAACACAATATGAAGGTAAACTTAATTGCAATTTAACCATGCATCTGTGTCAAAGAATGGCATCAAAGGTGCGACTTCTCCACTTGACTGTTAGGTTTATGAATGACGGATGACAGGGCCCCATGCTGGAGAGGTGGTGAGTCCGTCATCCATATGTCAGACTTCACTTGGAGTGGGGAGTACAGTTATCATAACGTCTGAAAAGTGTACAGATGAGGAATCACAAGAGCTGGCCTCAAATGATATTTGGCTGTAGATCTTAGAGATGAATTTAGATATCATGCCATTTCCCATGACATTACTGGTCTGACTTCATTTTCAGGAGGTATGTGGATGCATTACATTTCTTTCTAAAATTGTCTTTCGTTCAAATTTCACAAAAATTCCCCAAGGTTACTATATCAGAAAACAGCAAGATTCATCTTTCATTTTCTTTTGCTGAAGGGACTAAGGCGGCTCTTGCTAGATTTTGTTCAACCTTTTACTCAGACAATTTGTTTTGTATTGTATGATATAAGCGTCTAAGTCTTATAGGATAAGTTCAGAGGTCAGACATGTCCATCTTGTATGGAGGATATGAGCTGCAAGGAAGCACTTGCTTATCCCTTACTCTACCACGCGGCGATAGTATCGCTGTTTTCAAACCTTCTTTTTCTAAAAATAAAATTGGGAATTTACCACAGTCCTATAAGAGTAATCTTGGTATCATTTTAAAGTACTCGGATATTTCTTTCACAAAATGAAACTTTTTCATAGGGGTCATATTACATAATTTATAGAAAAAGTGCATCGAAAAAGGGTAAAACTCAATAATTGCTAAAAAAATTACAATTTTTTTATTTTTCTCTTTCACATTTTACGATAACTTCAAGATCACATTTTCGTTTCAAAATCAAACATGCAAGTCCTAAGACATTATAGTATTGGTTTCTGGTATAATTTTTATAATCCCTACGTGCAATCTTTTGTTCTGAAGAAATTTTTTCAAAATTTCATGACTTTCTGCCATTTTTGACCCGTTTTTTTCTCCAAAAAATCGTGTAACCCAAACCGTACATCACACACGCTTTGATGAACCGCCGTTCGAAAGCGCTTGAAATTTTCTTTCATGTGATATATAACTAAAGGCATACCCCCTCTATTTAGAACCTATCCTATAAGAATTAAATTACACCTTTCCAATTTGAACAACTACGTGGTGCAGAGGAAATGTATGCGACTAGCATGCGAGCGCTCCGGGTTCGAGTCTCGCCGTGACCACTGCGTAATTATTTTTCTGCTGCAGCTTTCAGGGGACGTTTTACTTTTATCATTTTTGATGTGTTTTCATCTTTCCTTTCTTTCTAAAAATTATAGATTAGTATCATTGAAAAGGAAATTTCAAAAAGAATCTAAATATGTAACACAAATCTCTGTTTTCAATACTGACAAGAAGTTATACTTCTGCAAAGATTGACCATTTGTTGACCAAATTTAGCCAAAAATTGCTTAACCTGCACAATTTTGTCCAATAATTCCTGAATTGGTTTTGATTATTCAAAAGATAAATATCTTAGCATCTATTCCTACCAAACTTATAACGAAAGAAAATGAAAGGAAAGTTGTCAAAAATGCATATGAAAAAAAAGTTACAAAAATTGGGGTCGTTTTTTTTAAAGCCCTGGTAGAGTAAGGGTTATCTTCTTCCCTTCAGCAGCTTACAGGTCTAAGACATGTAGCAATTTCTATTTCACGTATTAAATTCTGAGCAAAGTAACTTTGAAAATACCACTATTAGTTTTTTCTGAGTTCATGTCAGAACAAAGTTTTATCAATTTTCAATTAATGCTAAATTTGTGATGTATAACTGAGCAAGGGCAGGGCTAATCCTTTTAATCCAGGGCTAATCCTTTTAATCCAGGGCTAATTCTTTAGAAATTTACAATTTTCTTTCAAAATATGAAAACTTGATTGAATATTCTAGACTTAAGCTAAATTACTCAAATATTTAATAAAAACCATAAAAACAGGACAGAATTTTAAACAATTACGTCAACGTTTTGAGCTGTCCTCTTCTGCATACATCACATCTTTTGCAAACCTTCAGATTTATTGAAACTTTGATCAGCCATATGTAACTCATATAGTACATATGTAACTCATATAATACATATGTAACTCATATAATACATATGTAACTCATATAGTACATATGTAACTCATATAGTACATATGTAACTCATGTAGTACATACCTAACTCATATAATACATATGTAACTCATATAGTACATATGTAACTCATATAGTACATATGTAACTCATATAGTACATATGTAACTCATATAGTACATATGTAAGTCATATAGTACATATGTGACTCATATAGTACATAGGTAAGTCATATAGTACATACGTAATTCTTATAGTACATATGTAACTCATATAATACATATGTAACTCATATAGTACATATGTAACTCATATAGTACATATGTAACTCATGTAGTACATACCTAACTCATATAGTACATATGTAACTCATATAATACATATGTAACTCATATAGTACATATGTAACTCATATAGTACATATGTAACTCATATAGTACATATGTAACTCATATAGTATATATGTAACTCATATAGTACATATGTAACTCATATAGTACATATGTAACTCATATAGTACATATGTAACTCATATAATACATATGTAACTCATATAGTACATACATAACTCATATAGTACATAGGTAACTCATATAGTACATATGTGACTCATATAATACATATGTAACTCATATAATACATATGTAGCTCATATAGTACATATGTAACTCATATAGTACATATGTAACTCATATAGTACATATGTAACTCATATGATACATATGTAACTCATACAGTACATTAAGCTTTTGATGTAATTTACAGACTATTCTGTTGAGATTCTTTCTAGTGCATATACAATATCTAGCTGCCTATATACCGCTGCCCATATACCGCTGCCCATATACCGCTGCCCATATACCGCTGCCCATATACCGCTGCCCATATGCCGCTGCCCATATGCCGCTGCCCATATACCGCTGCCCATATACCGCTGCCCATATACCGCTGCCCATATACCGCTGCCCATATACCGCTGCCCATATACCGCTGCCCATATACCGCTGCCCATATACCGCTGCCCATATACCGCTGCCCATATACCGCTGCCCATATACCGCTGCCCATATACCTCTAACCTGTCTTCCTGTTCACACATCGCAAACTTTAATCAGCCACATTGAACTATGCTATTTCTATATTTTAAGAACGGTTCTACTCAGAATCTTCTTTTACTCTTTGAAGAAAAAAATAAAATATAAATAAATGTTACTCTTAAGTATATGTGCAGTGCCATTTCCTATCAAATGTTCTATTTCCCATCAAATGAAGCAGTTCCTCTAAAGTGCGCATTTCCTGATAAATATACCATTTCCCTCTATCACTTTCTTCATTAATTCATTCATGTTCCTTGAAATATATTGTTCTGTGTAAGTTCTGACAAATCATTCTGTTTTAAGTAACATTAATGCAGAGTATCTATCACCATGTATCATGCCATTGTTATGAACTACTCAGTGAAGTACTAATATCATAACTAAACATTTTTAAAAATGAACAAAATTAACATTTTCAATTCATATCAGGAAAGAAATTTTAATCCAGATTCACTTCCTGATCCAAAAGAGGAAATGAGACACCATTAACTGTCACACTCACACCATATTTATAGGGAAGAGCATATTTCCTGTTTTTAAGGAGAAATTGTATCCTTGTTGGTGTCTTAGTTTAACCAATCCATTCTCTTCATGCAAGAAGTTTATTCCATTCAGTAATTTAAATCTTAAGACGGCTGGATTTAAAAAAAAAAAAAGATCTTGTCATTTTTTTTTTTTTTTTTTGGAATGCATTATTTGTAGCAATTATATTATTTTGGTATTTAGCACAGGTAATGAACAATTTCCTGCAATTGTGAAGAATCTTAATCTCAATGGAAGAAAGAAGAAACTTTTCACCCTAAAATCAATGTAAGTTCAAAGTAGAAGAAATACAACTAGAATGAAAAATTGATTTGCACTTCAGTCTTGTTGAAGTTTTGCAAATGCAATGGGAGCACCTTAAGGGTTGGGAAAAGAGGGTTGGCCCTGGAAAGTGGGTTTAAATCTGAGGGTTTAATTCCGTGAAGCCACTATTTTTGTGTTAACTACCCATCCCCCTCCCACCCAAGCCCTGACCCCACCCCAACAAACTATACAAAAAAAATTCAAGATGACATTCTTGCACCTATGATTACCCTCAATAAGAGACTTTCTCACAATCCACACCCTGTAAGTAATTCCCTCTGCTCCTCTGAAAACATCACCATTGTTTATTGCATATTAAATTTGCATATTTATAAACACTCTTCACTTCAAATAATGTGTACCAATCTCTCACCTTTTTAAGATGGCCATGATTATCCCCAAGAAATATGATTGTTTCAGACTGATGGTAAGTGGCTGCTACAGCTGTGAGTACCGCCGACGTGTCCATGAATATGGCAGTGCCTTGTATTGCATCCATGCTCTGTCCTCCCATTGGACGAATATAGTCCAGATTATGGCAATAATCTAGCCCAGCATCATCCATCGCTTTCACCTGTAAAAGAACAGTTTCAAATCTGGTTACTATTCTGAAAAACTAAAAGCTTAATATTTTGGGGAATTATTGGAAATAATCAGAATAATTTATCTCAAAAGGAGTTATTAATATCAACCAAGAATGTATTCAAAGACTGTTTGGGTCCATATTTGCTACTTCATACAAATTCATTCAAATGTTCAAAACCCCTTCAAAATTTCTTGTAAATCAGTAATTTTATAATCCTTTGAATTTTCAAGTAAAAGAAGCCCAAAATACCAATTGGCATCAGTGGCCAACAAAGTGGGATCCCAAGATATGATAAGAAAAAGTGGGTGAGGTGTGGAATCCACCCTAACTGGTTTCCCTAACTGTTAACATCACTTTCAGTACATGTAAGCTCTTGATAGGCCTGTGGATGAGGAGATTACATAATCTGCTTACCTCTGATGTAACAGTCTATAAAAGAACAATTTCTTAGAAAAAACTTGTACAACAAAAAGTCTACTTATTATTGGGGCTGTGCAATTTCGTTTCATAGCCTAAATGTCTAAACAGCCAAGTTTGTGTTCGCTTAAATGTTTAAACTGACCCTCCCCCCCCCCCCCCCCTCACCTCCCCCTTAAAAAAATAAATATAAAAAATACAGACTTTGGAAATGTTGAAAAAAAAAAATGACATTTTGTGTGGAACTGGTTCTATCCTCACAATAACCACCCCACCGCATAACCATCGTGATGGCCCTCCAGAAAATAAGCAAGGAATGTCACAAAACAGGGGCCTTATAATAAGTCTTCAAATATCCTGTAAGGCTTAAAAAATACTGATCCGTGGTTGGAACCTGCTTTAAACAGACACAGAGATAACATACCAGCAAGTCAATTTGCTGTGACTTGCAAGCATTTAAAATGTTTTCAGCACTTATAACTGTGCCATAACAAATTCTTAAAGTGCTCTGCTCTGTGACCCTCTGTTATGTACAGTATACTGTAGAAAAAATATTCTAAACCATTCCTATTCCCAACTATACTGTATTTGATACAATCCTCTTGGAAATGGCGGTGACCTTTGCGAACCTACGCTAAAATCTCAGCAACTTTGAAACACTTCTGTTTGTTCATTTCGCAATCTTTTTTATTTTTTGTGCAATCTATTTGACTCATCAGGTGAACTTTGCATTTATTTGTGGTGAAAATAACAATCAAAGCTTTTTTGAATTTCTGGGTCAGTTTTACAGCTTGTAAAACAGGTGTCAACCTCATGCAGAGTTATACTCTTAAAATTCAGCGATTCAAAGCCAAATAGCCCCGTTCATAGATGATTAGTAAGAAATTTTACTCCTACCTTAAAAGAGATTAGATCCTTTGTTGATTGTATGCAAAGAGTGAATTGGAAAAGTCATTCAATGAAAGTTTTGTGTTTTTGAATTGTTATTGACATTCAATGGCAAGTGTGAATCGCGAACCTTTAAACTTTTGGGAGGAATTAGACTTAACGATTAATCAACGTTTAAATGTGTAATCGTCACAGCCCTAATTAATATGCTACTAGGGAGTGAGTAGAGGGGGCAATCTATACAGATTTGCATACAGTACATACAATCAAAAAGACTATGATAAGAATATAGAAAACATAGCACTTACCAGCTGAGTATTTGAATTGCTGGGACATAATGTGGACTCCATCCAATCAATATGCGTAGAATCAGACTGCCCAGATGCACAGTTCTTCCTTCTCTCAAAAAAATGAGTATTTATTGATCGCAATGAATACATACAGACAGCCGAATCTTCCAAGGGATCAACTGACTTATCCATTGCTTTTGAAAAGGTGATGTAAAGAACCTCCTCCCCTACTTCGAAGTCTGCTGAACCAAAGTCTGAGCCAATCTGAGCTACATAAGCCGCTTGAGCTAAATTGTACTTGGTGCCATCTGTGGGATGACTGCAGACCAATGGTAGCTCAATATATGAGAAAAAGTTTTCATCTCCATGACAAACCCTGACAAGTTTGGTGATATTATCACTTTCAGAGATCCTGTCAGGATCCATGGGCTGAATAACAACAAAGTAACTAAAATTACGATAGGCAAAACCAGAAACGTATTTAATATCAAAGAAGAATTGATTGTTGGTTTTAACTTTATCAGGAATCAAAATCATTGCAGTGGGTCTGATTCCTTCACTGTCTCGGATTATCTTAAATAAATCTCTATCTGTTTCTGATTCTGGTAGCATTCTGCTGGATATCGTGGGCACGGTTTTATCTATCCACCTGCCCCTGGATGAGCCGACGTAAAGAACATTTCTGTCACTTGGGCCAGGAGCAACGAAGGCAACTGCTGTGCCATTTTCCATATTTGGCACTATTTCTTCTTGCGTATTGTTACCCAACATCTCAAAAGTGTTTACCTCCCGTACTTGGCAGGTTCCTTGATATATACTACCGCATGTTATGAGTCTGTCACCATCTAAGGTTAATATTTTATTTACGTTATTTGTCAGCTGATTTCTTTCACACCTATTTGGCGGAGGAAAACATGATGGGCTGTCTAGCTTTGGGCCTGTTTCAAACTCTGGCCCTTGCTTTTCAAGGTTTCCTGATAATTTAAACAAGTTATTGACTGCACCAACGTACAACATGTTAGTCCTTGGGTCTAAAACTATGTTATTTATGACTTCTGAACTTTCTGATAAAATCTGTGATGAATCAAACTGAAGGTATTGGGATAAGGCGCAACTGACGGATACAGCCAACACAAAGATGATATTCCATTTTAAATGCAAGCTGGATAAAAACTTTCCAGATAACCGATCCATTTTAGAAGCATTCAGATTTCGCCAAAGAAGGAATGACAGGACCTAAAAGAATGACTATGTATATCCTAGCTTCCAGTGTTACCTCTCCATTATTGGCTTAATCTGAAATGAACAGAAAGAAAAAACACACTCAAGTTCATCTCATGATATTTGGCTTTACTTGAACTCTTTGATGAGACAGTTATAGAAAGGAGGGATCCATGCAATTTACAAGGGCAGACAACAGATTTTAACAAGTTTGCTGGCTAAAATTGATTAATAATTATTTTTCAAATTTTAAACATTTTCTTCAATTTAGAAAATCGAACAACAACCCCTCCCTTACCATCTATATATCAAGAAATAAATAAATCTGTATTGATCTTTATAAATCCAAAAAGTACATATTTATCAATATTCCGTTTAAAAACATCAACCAATCCAACAAGTTGAATCCAAATGGGACACCTTGAGGTCACATACAGAATGCCCCACTAGGTTGAATTATTTCAGAATCATAGAAACAACAAAAAGTTGTATTATGATTTTTACAATCCCAAATGACAAACATTTAATGTCAAACCCATTCTTTTTGCTTCAGAATCTGAGACAAATTCAGAAGGCAAAACAAGAACAATTATCTAATCTTTTATCAAATCTACAGCACAAATGTTCAAACTCTGCAATTCAAAAATATTTCAACGTTTTAATTCCCATTTAAGAACTCTTTTTACTGTTTGATAAAAAGACACAAGTCATTCACAAAACAAAATAACCCCCAGACTTGCCTCTCTGGAACAAGTCTTTCATGCTTGAGAATAAGGAAAACCCATACCATTCCAATCCTTACCTTACAGTCACAATTTCTATCTTCAAGTGCACAGGACAACACATCAATCCATGTAACTGAATATTCCGTTCAGACAGACAGACTGAAGTACTACATAGATCCACCTTCACAAATGCTCTGATACCACTTCTCCAAAACAAGAAGTAAAGCCAGTCTGAACAAAATCTCCCACATAAATAGTTTCTCTTCAGGTTGGTGCCCAAAAGAAACTGATCTTTAACTTTTTTCCCCCTATACTCCACTTGATCCTGCTTAAGTTTTACATGGAAACTAAGCAGGCACAATAGCCACATAATAACCACACAATTGTATCCTTTCTCAATTCACTATGAATAGGTTTTACCTGATGTTGAAAACTCCTATCAATGAGGTGACAAATTCAGAACTTATCCAAAGTTTAAAGGGGAAAAAAGTACTGTAACTATTTAGTTCTTTTTAACTTTATACCACAAGTTGCTCCAAAGAAAATAATGCCTGTTGAGAATATGACTAGGGTTAAAGAGTTCCCTTCACCATTGGTATAAAATCACATGTACGATGGATACTGCATGTACAAAGTGCATGTGTACTATGTTCTGAAAGGTACACTTTTATCTGCCAACTGTATTCCACAATATCAATTGAATTCAGTAACCAATGTTACCGGGCAAATATGTATTATGGTATACCAAGGTGGCAAACCATCCAATTCACGGCAAACTTGGGATTATATTTCTAGTGAGGGGGTAGGGTAAGATGGGGGTAGGGTAAGATGGGGGTAGGGTAAGATGGGGGTAGGGTAAGATGGGGGTAGGGTAAGATGGGGGTAGGGCATGCTGGGTAAGGACAGAAGCAGAGAAGGGGGAAGTGATATTTCAACAATTTAGAATATCAATATTTTTCCCCATTTCTCAATCAGTTTTGATGAATCCACCCCTACCTATAGACTAGTGTGCATCACCTCCATGGTCCCCCATTTCTCAATCAGTTTTGATGAACCCACCCCTACCTATAGACTAGTGTGCATCACCTCCATGGTCCCCCATTTCTCAATGTTTTTACCTATAGACTAGTGTGATCACCCATGGTCCCCATTTCTCAATGTTTGATGAACCCACCCCTACCTATAGACTAGTGTGCATCACCTCCATGGTCTCCCATTTCTCAATCAGTTTTGATGAGCCCACCCCGACCTATAGACTAGTGTGCATCACCTCCATGGTCCCCCATTTCTCAATCAGTTTTGATGAGCCCACCACTACCTATAGACTAGTGTGCATCACCTCCATGGTCCCCCATTTCTCAATCAGGTTTGATGAGCCCACCCCTACCTATAGACTAGTGTGCATCACCTCCATGGTCCCCCATTTCTCAATCAGTTTTGATGAACCCACCCCTACCTATAGACTAGTGTGCATCACCTCCATGGTCCCCCATTTCTCAATCAGTTTTGATGAACCCACCCCTTACTATAGACTAGTGTGCATCACCTCCATGGTCCCCCATTTCTCAATCAGTTTTGATGAACCCACCCCTACCTATAGACTAGTGTGCATCACCTCCATGGTCCCCCATTTCTCAATCAGTTTTGATGAACCCACCCCTACCTATAGACTAGTGTGCATCACCTCCATGGTCCCCCATTTCTCAATCAGTTTTGATGAGCCCACCCCTACCTATAGAGTAGTGTGCATCACCTCCATGGTCCCCCATTTCTCAATCAGTTTTGATGAGCCCACCCCTACCTATAGACTAGTGTGCATCACCTCCATAGTCCCCCATTTCTCAATCAGGTTTGATGAACCCACCCCTACCTATAGACTAGTGTGCATCACCTCCATGGTACCCCATTTCTCAATCAGTTTTGATGAACCCACCCCTACCTATAGACTAGTGTGCATCACCTCCATGGTCCCCCATTTCTCAATCAGTTTTTATGAACCCACCCCTACCTATAGACTTGTGTGCATCACCTCCATGGTACCCCATTTCTCAATCAGGTTTGATGAACCCACCCCTACCTATAGACTAGTGTGCATCACCTCCATGGTACCCCATTTCTCAATGTTTTGATGAACCCACCCCTACCTATAGACTAGTGTGCATCACCTCCATGGTCCCCCATTTCTCAATCAGGTTTGATGAACCCACCCCTACCTATAGACTAGTGTGCATCACCTCCATGGTACCCCATTTCTCAATGTTTTGATGAACCCACCCCTACCTATAGACTAGTGTGCATCACCTCCATGGTACCCCATTTCTCAATCAGATTTGATGAACCCATCCCTACCTATGAACTAGTGTGCATCACCTCCATGGTCCCCCATTTCTCAATGTTTTGATGAACCCACCCCTACCTGTAGACAACATAAATAATACTTTTTTTTAAATAATCTGATTGAACTCATTCTTGTTTAGGATTCAAAAGGTTACATTCCCTTGCTTTAGGGTGATTGAGGATGCATACCCCCACAAATACTTTTACACCCCTGACTTAATAGTTAAGACACCCCAACCCCCAATGTGAGGGTACTGAAAAGCATTGATACAATTATTCAAATTAATCCTAATTATTTTGTATACATACTTTGGTCATTTTTCAATGACATCAGACATCACGAGTATTAGACCTGAACCAAAAGGTTTTGTAATTCCGATGCTTTTTTTCTTCATGCTGACTGATTTTGTATTAACTGTTAATGTAATTGCATGAATTGTTCTTGAGATATCGTGTTTACAAGCTCTTTTCAGCAAGATCATATTAAGCCCCACTCACTATGCATATTAATGATATTCAATGCTTTTATAAATTCAACAAGTACAAACTAGGCTAACATCATAATTCTAGTAAATATGGAACAAAACAGAAATGTGATTGTTAAAATATGAGCATTTCAAGACTTTTTTTACATTAAGCCCCACCTACTCATTAATATGCATGACATCACCACAAAAACAATAGGGCACATCTACAGACCATAAGCTATCTGCGTACCGCACATGACGTGAATCCAGTATGTCCATCTTGTGATACCGTACTGTGTTTATAAGGTCTTTTCACTTAAACCATATTAAGCCCAGCCCACTACGCATATTAATGAGATTTAACGTTTTTATACAATGAACACATACAGGCGATCTAAAACAATAGGACAAATCTACAGATCATGGGCTACCTATGTACCAAATATGATGAATCGAGTTTAACGTTCTTGAGATACCGTGCTTACAAGCTCTTTTCAACAAAATCATGTTAAGCCCCGCCCACTACGTATAATAATGAAATTCAACATGCATAATGAACATGTACACACCATCTAACATCATAAACACACCAAATATGACACAAAGTCGACAGCGGCAGTTCTTAAAATATGAGCATATCAAGATATTTACATTAAGCCCTGCCTACTCATTATTATTCATGACATCATCACAAAAAAACAATAGGGCACAGTTATGGACCATAGGATATCTGTATACGAAATATAACATGAATCTGGTGTATTGTTCTTGAGATATCGTGCTTACGAGCTTGCTGTCACATACATACACACATACATACATACACACACACATACATACATACACATGTCAACATGACTGCATAGGTTCCTTATGCTATTAGCATTGGAAACAAACAATAGACCTCCCTTGACCTAGCAACAGAGACCTAGTTACAGGAAGCTCCTGAGGTGCAGTGCACCAATGAGGTCCCTGCACCAATACTTGTATTAATATCAGTCAAAAGTAAAATGTGTCTGGTTAAATCATTAATGTCCTTGTCAGTATTATGACTTGCCATACCATGGAGGTCTAAAGTGGTACTATACAACATTAAACAAATTAACTGACAGATAATGTTGTTTTAACCCTTACTCTACCACGCGCTGATATTATTGCCATTTTTGGTGCCCCATCTTTGACCCCATCTCCCAAGTGCGTTTTCAAAAAACGTGCTGGTAGAGTAAGAGTTAAACATCTAAATATTTCAAAGACAGAAACATGAGATATGTTCAGTATGTGTCGGCTTTCATACATTATACACTGATTGTTATATCATGGAGGTACCACTTTATTATATGATGCATTTAAAATGTGGGGGAAAATGGGGCACATGATCATTCTATCTACATCAAATGGAGTGGTGGGGATTTAACAGGTAAGTTACTGGTCAGGTGTGTTTATCTTGCTTGATAGAAGGCACGTACAACTGAGAAGAAATGACCATGATATTAAATTTTAAATTTTGTAGTTTGCATGTTTACAGTGGTGCATTATTCATTTCAGCTTTCATAGATATCCTCCTATCATCGGTTACAAAAGTGTACAGCTAATCTCAAAGTTGTTAGGCTTTTGTGCATTTGTGGGGTCACACATACTCAGGGCTGAGGGAACAAACACCAACCCCCGGCTACTGTTATTTACAGTACCAATACTCCAATACTGACACTCTTAAATGAGCAAAATTGGACCAAATGGCAGGGATTGTTTTTTTACTTACATCTGCCCCCATTAAAACCGAGCCAGTTACCACCAAGTGTACAATATAATGTACACTCGATTTTCAAAAAAATGAAATCAAAGTTTTATGATTTTGAGGAAGTTTCTTTAAAGAGTTTAACCTGGATTTTTAGTTTAGTTTTCCTAGCATTTATGAAACACAGTCGTGAAGGTGTTGCTACTTTGTTTCTCCTGAAAGGCGTTTCTGCCTTGCTTCCAGGGACTGACCGATGCCCACGACTTAACTTGATCACTTTTCTGTTAAGAAGAATTCAAATTCCTGTTTTCTATCAGTCACTCATCAGAATATCATCAATTATTATCCAAAATATAATCAAGTAAATCCCTCTAACATAAAACAAAATTAAAGAGCTAAAAATATGCCTCTAAATAATCCTCAAAATGACCCTGTAGTATATTGTACCTGCAAGGGATGATACAATGCATCTCTTAAAGCAACTTGATCAAATTAACCCAGAAAAAATCCCAGTAATATAACATGAGTTGACTTTAAACTCAATTTGAATACATGAGGGAAGCAATGGATTTGGACATGAATGTTGACCTCTCATGTCAACGACCTTAAATATTTCCAATCATTTAATTGTAGTATTTGTTTGTCACCTGTTGAGTGCAAATGTTCAAACTACTACAATTCAATTAAAGGTCTATGGACATGAAAATGAAGTTAAACCTTTCAGAAGGTAAATGTAATTCAAATTTAGAGATTGAACTTGATAAAAAGATTATAAGTTTTGCAAAACAAACTGAGATGTAGATCAAATTGAAGGCTATGTGCATCTATAGGGGACAGTTTGTAAAAGTCTTGATATTGTCAGCCAAATGTGTGTGTGTGTGTGTGTGATTGATTAATGAATGATATGATTTTCAACGGCAAGGATTTGTGAGCATGTAGCGTGTACTTGCTAAACGGTCACAGATCTAGTGACAACAACAGGTGTAAATCGGTGGTAAATGGAGACACCAATAATTATTGAAATTCAACAAGAAACAAACAATTACAATTCTAAACTTTTAAGAACATAAATGATCCTTGGTGACAATGCACTGCAACAAAACTGTTTGATCCTGCAACAGGTGATTAAGAGCGCGAGAATGATGGAGTTTGACAGTATGTGATACTGGTTCTGAATATAAGATGACAAGGTTAAGTGTACATGACAACTTACCTGTAATTATCACAGAAATGTCATGACCCCGATCCAAAAATTTGCATATTCATACAAATATTTGAATTCTGATTGGAAAATGGTTTTCATCAAACATAATGTGATTCGCTTGTAAGATCTAGCCACTGCAATATGCATGCATGAATAACAACAGACTAGACACACATGAAGCACTAATAGGAAACACATGGACTGTATAGGGACCTCTCATATGGTACGTACAAGAATGGCATAATGTCTACAGCTTAAAGAGCTATTTTTAGTGCTATTACGTATGAAATCTGATACTTTCCTAAAACCTTTCGGGAGCTTAAATTGAAAAAAATACATAAAATATCTCTTAGCAAAATACAAACTATATGAAGCATACAAAAATTTCACTTGAGCAAGAAATTCAAAGAGCAAAACTGTTAAAACCTAGCAGGAGATGCATTTTAAAGCAAACCATTGCACAGGCATATATGGGAGCTCACGTACAATTTGATAAGCTCCACTCGTTACACTCTGTGCAATGAGTGGAGCTAAAAATGTATACATTACAAGAATACACTAAAAATCTATCATATTTTGTCTTGTGATTTTGTGGCTTAAAGGCCATGGGATATGTCAAATAGTAGTAAAACTAAATCTAGGAAGGGTATTTTAATATACCACCTGAAGAAAAATAATTTAAATAGTGAAAACATCAAATAAACTTTCTTTGATACATATAAAACTTTCAGGAATCTGTGGCTGTGATATCACAACTAGTCTGATTTCAGTTGTTTCTGCAGAAATGATACCAAACTTTAAACTTAAATATGAATAAGATTTTTGAATGCTTTTTACCATTTTGTTTCTTTTGAAGTCCTCTTTCATATAAGATGAACATGCTAGACCACTGAAGTGTCTACTAACTGTGGTGTAGCGGTTATCATACATGTTTACAAACCACGAGGCCCTACGTTTAAGCCTGGGTTGGGTAGACAGGCCAGTGCACCACAACTGGTTATCAAAGGCCGTGGACATTGACTTGGTTGTCGATGTTATGTCTGTGCATATGTTGTACCTGAATTCTCGTTCGGGTTGTATTAAGCGTTTCACGATAGCATTGTTACTATCATAAGGGAATACGTAGGCGACGATCCCGTCATTGTAATTGTGTGTTCACTCATCGTCGTCGACCACTAAACTAATCCTTTAACAGATTATTTTCAGAATCAGAACAAAGTATACATGGAGGATCTACACAAAATAAGATATGGTGGATCTGATGAACATACTTGATGACCTAATTTGTTAACGTAAATTCTATTCCAGGCTGCATGCTCGCACAGCAAATACAGTTTCCTTCTGCACCACTAGTTTTGATCCATGACACAGGATATGACTTTGCTCTTGCACTACTTTTTATAATCCAATGCACATTGCCAGTCTAGACACAGTAATATTATTGGCATGGGATAATGAACAGTGAACACTATGTGCTGCTGTTCCATGTCCTAATCATGTTTGTTGTAACTAAAGAGTAAATAACAAAAGAATGAATGAATCAGAAATTGCAAGTGACAAATGTTGCAATTTGAAGTTTCCAGACAAAATTTACCTTTTGTAATCACATGGATGTTGGAACTGAAATGTGATACTTGGTGAATCAACAAGTAAAGAACAAGAACAGTATGTAAATTCTTTGCGAACTACAGCATTGTGACACTTCACAGGCAAAATTGACTAAGTGCTCAGAAAATCTATTGAATATCAAAATACATAGATTACATCAAGATCTTGCTATGTCATTAATATTGCATTCAACTTTCTTGCAACTTGATCTGTTAAGGCATTACTCCGAAAATGAAAAACAACTTCGGATAAAAATTGTTATGTTTAATAATTCTCAGATTCTCTGCCACACAGAAACATATACAATTGTGCATTTCTTCCTCTATCAAATCTCAGTACAACAAGCAAAATTACGATGTACTTTGGCTCTCATTTTCAGGATTTTGATCTTAAAAGAAAGCTACCATGTGCCCTGGATTGGTGGATATCTAGCTACCATGTGCCCTGGATTGGTGGATATCTAGCTACCATGTGCCCTGGATTGGTGGATATCTAGCTACCATGTGCCCTGGATTGGTGGATATCTAGCTACCATGTGCCCTGGATTGGTGGATATCTAGCTACCATGTGCCCTGGATTGGTGGATATCTAGCTACCATGTGCCCTGGATTGGTGGATATCTAGCTACCATGTGCCCTGGATTGGTGGATATCTAGCTACCACGTGCCCTGGATTGGTGGATATCTAGCTACCAAGTGCCCTGGATTGGTGGATATCTAGCTACCATGTGCCATGGATTGGTGGATATCTAGCTACCATGTGCCCTGGATTGGTGGATATCTAGCTACCATGTGCCCTGGATTGGTGGATATCTAGCTACCATGTGCCCTGGATTGGTGGATATCTAGCTACCATGTGCCATGGATTGGTGGATATCTAGCTACCATGTGCCCTGGATTGGTGGATATCTAGCTACCATGTGCCCTGGATTGGTGGATATCTAGCTACCATGTGCCCTGGATTGGTGGATATCTAGCTACCATGTGCCCTGGATTGGTGGATATATGCTTGCCTGTTGATTGCAACAAAGCTACCATGTGCCCTGGATTGGTGGATATCTGCTTGCCTGTTGATTGCTGAAAAATGCTGAGTAGAACAGGCCTTGAGTATGAGAATAACCTATTTCTTCTGCACTACAACCACATGCCATAACTGATCAAGTTAGAGTAGCTCCATCATGACTTGGATGTATGAACAGAAAAGATCACCAAATCCTTCTGTAATTCTTGATATTTCGTTCCTTCAGCTCAGCTAGTCTTCGAAAATGAAAATAATCTTTAACCAATTTCGTTGGTGAATTTTTGTTAGTTTTAATTTTTTTCTCAAGCAATACTACTGCCTATCCTTGTCTATATACTGTACTTTTGAACAACTTACATGAATGAATGATTAAAACTTTCCATAATATTTTTCCTGAGCTAGAAGATCCTCAAATAAACAAGTACACCCACAGGATAAATCAAATGAAATGATCTCCCATCACAGCCCTCTTCCAACTCCATGCTTTAAATAATCCTCCCTCCCCCACAGAGGGTTATCCGGATTAATTTGTATTAAGGAAGTTGATGTCAAGCAGATTGATGCAAATATCAAAATAACCTTATCAAGTTGGGAATCAATTGAAAGAAAAACAACTCAAGATATCAATCCCCTCAGAGAATTGGCAGAGAATTTTACTGGTTATTGGTATCATTAAAGGACATGAGTAAATCATATTTTGAAAAGATAAGATTAATATAGTTCAATTCCATTGGTATTTGTGAGGTATCTTGTTTCCAGTGTAAGACAATATGATCTCTGAGTATTGTTTTATATTCAATGACAGCCACTTGACTTTTGCTCTGTTCTGAAAATAATTTGTACACCCATCAATTGAAACAAATATATTTAAGATGAGGCAGTCCAGGCAGTTCCCTGCCTGGTCCAGTCAGATTCCTGGTCCAGGCAGATCCCTGGTCCAGGCAGATCCCTGGTCCAGGCAAATCCCTGGTCCACGCAGATCCCTGGTCCAGGCAGATCTCTGGTCCAGGCAGATCCCTGGTCCAGGCAGATCCTGGTCCAGGCAGATCCCTGGTCCAGGCAGATCCCTGGTCCAGCCAGATCTCTGGTCCAAGCAGATCCCTGGTCCAGGCAGATCCTGGTCCAGGCGGATCCCTGGTCCAGGCAGATCCCTGGTCCAGGCCAAAGTTAAAGGTTTGTTCAACAAGGCACATTCAAAATAAAGAGTTCTGCTACAGTATTCAATATAAATTTACATGATTTGTAGAAATTCTTTCATATCTAATAGACTTTTGACATAACTTACAGTATGTATTTGTAACTTGTCACCCCCATCCCCTCCAGACCTCTTCCCACCACACACATTTTAGCACAGTGTACTTGTCTATAACATCTAATACAACGTTCAACCTCATATACTTTCAAGGTTACTTGAATGTTGGCACACAATGTTTGAGCTCCTCATAAAATTAATCAAAAGGTATTATTTACAATGCTTTCAAATGATTAAATGCAATCGGGTGTGAAATGTGACTACATGTAAGGGGTGAAAATCCCATCCATTACATTAAGGAGTCTTCACACAGAGCAAGGTCCATGTCTTGAGCATGCATGGGAATAGAATGGATTGGCAATGTTATTCTCATCCTGAATATTAAAAGATACCTTCCTATCTTGTTCCCATGGTGAGCAGGGAATTAGATTTCAAACATGTCACATGTTTGTATGAAAACAAGGCAAAATGTATTACAGTACTAATTTTCGGTGAAATACACACAAAAAAAGATTCAGTCTGCTCAACAGAAATAGAATGTTCAAATCCCGAGTTGAATATTATTTGGTTCCTTTTACCAGGAATGGGGTCTGGGGAGCAATACTATGAGGAGGCTGGGAAACATTAGATTTTGGTCATTGTATAGGTATTGAATTTATCTTTAAACAGTTGAGGGGGTAAAGTACCTCAGACTGATTCCCCCCCCCCCCCCTCCCTTCCAAAATTCATATGAGACAAAACATGCTTAACATTAAATTAAACAGGAACTTAATAACATTACCATATCCAGGTTAGTCTGACCAGGAAGATGTTACTTGTGATAACAAATAACATCTTCATGGTCTGGCCATCTTCCGACACCCTGATATCACTATCTGTCCTAATACAAGCTTTTAAACATTAATATCACTGTAAAACCAGAAATCTGTTATTTAAATAAGATATTCCAGGTAAAATGATACCCTGCACTTTTTGCTCTGGGGCATCTGTAACACTCCCAGGTATCAGGGATTTACCAAATGGCAACATATTTACTGTCTACAAAGCTAAGTCAGGGAGTTGCCATTTAGAAGCACATCCAAAACTATACATTTAGAGCAACAAAATCTGGGGTATAACCTTTCAAATAGTCAATCTACTCCTGCAAACTGTACAATTTCATTTGAATTTCTTGACATCCTTATAAATCAATGTACATGGATGGGATCATGTGACCTTTTGAAAATTCACACTGTGAAATTAAGCCCCCAAAGAAGATAATTGTGTGGGGGCACATTTCTTGTACATTGACCGATTCCAGCACAGGAAAATTGTAAATCCCTGATTCGTTTAAGGTATATGGAAAGTCAGCCATAACAGCTTGAGGGATTTGACCCTTTTCCTACTTTGTCAGTCAAAGTCACTTCAAAATAAGCAATTTGTAATCCATCTTATTGCAACATTTTATTAAGTTTTATGATTTTCTTTTTAAGTATCTCTTTCAAATATGTGTATGGAAGTGGGAGTAAGTACTGAATGGTTTCCGTTTCTGCCAACCTGGCCTCCAATAGGACACTAAAGGAATCACTTCAAGAACCATCATAGTTGTAAATATCCACAATTTCCCTGAAGCAGGTCGAGAAAGATAGATTTTTTCTTTTTATTTGATTCATTTGGGGGAGGGGGAGGACATGATCTTGGCTAAATTTTAATATCATTGGCAGCAACCTACCAGCAAATTATGCTAATTGTGACATTGTTCTGCTTTTTATTTTTCACGTTCTTTGAGCTCTTAAAAAGTGGAAGCTGCCTCTCTGATGAATATTCAGTGAAACAAAGCTAATTCAGAATAATCAACAGAGTAATTCCTGTCATAAATTACTGCTCAATAATATTCCATGAAAATTGAAATTTCTCTACAATTGTCAATAATAAATCTATCCACATGTATTCATTTAGAGTCTTTTTTCCTATCATTATATTTCAGCCTTTCAAAATGTAATCGAGTAAGAGTATCTTAAGATATGTCCATAAACCGTACTCCCCAATGTACTGAACAAACAAATGCCTGTTAATCACGTAGTGCTCTACCGTCTATAATGAAGAGAAAAGTGTCCAGGCACTGGTCTTATCAAACTCGTGTTTGTGCCTAGGAAAAATACTGAGGCATCATAACTCACTTTTCCCTTGCAACCTAATGGCAATATGTCATTTATATAATAATAAAACTAAACATCATTTAATACAGTGCCTTTACGGCTGGTAGCTGTCAACAACCCCTTTCTGAATATCCTCAGGAACTACCCTTTTTAGGACAGCTAAGTTTGTTCATGTCGGTGTGCATTCATTAAATCAGTCGTAACTGCAGAATCTCACATTCGTGAAGAGTGGACTAGAGTGAATGATTGCTTTGAATAATTATCCAAATTCCAAATATAACCTCCTTATATTGCTGTATATGACTCCTTGTTAACTAGATATAGCCTTCATGCTATTGGGTAAACCAAAAGCACAACACTAATGCATTATCTTTGATATAAAGAGGTATTCTGACTGTCCAAAATGCACATTTGACTTTTGAGATGTATACCGTTCCGTGAGGTACAGAAAGCAGCAGATAATTGCAGATTTCAGTGTTATGATTATTAATCTACGCATATTATTCTGCTTCAAAATGACAAACAATACGGATGGCATAATGGGAACATAAATTTGGAGGACGTGGGAATCTTCTTTTTCTTGTCAAATTTTGACCAAGTTTTATTTTAAATTTGTGCACAAAATAGTCTGGCATTACAAACTTTTGGGCTCTTTGCAATTTTGCACTGTACTTGAATTGAAAAATTGTGGCAGAGGATAAAATGCATTTACAAATTACATGACAAATAACAGGGCTAGGCTAGCCATTCCCATACATTACAAATTACATGACAATTAACAGGGCTAGGCTAGCCATTCTCATACATTACAAATTACATGACAATTAACAGGGCTAGGCTAGCCATTCCCATACATTACAAATTACATCACAATTAACAGGGCTAGGCTAGCGATTCCCAAACATTACAAATTACATGACAGGGCTAGGCTAGCAATTTTCATACGTTACAAATTACATGACAATCAACAGGGCTACGTTAGCCATTCCCATACATTACAAATTACATCACAATTAACAGGGCTAGGCTAGCCATTCCCACACATTACAAATTACATGACAATTAACAGGGCTATAGGCTAGCCATTCCCTTACATTACAAACTACATGACAATTAACAGGGCTGCTAGCCATTCCCATACATTCAAATTCCTCCTCAAATATAATTAAAGGAAGAAATTCCCACTTTTTTTAAATTTTCCTTGCCTTTTTAGGCCAATCCTTAAAATTTTAAACTCATAAGTGTGAACACAGAACACTCGACCTATATTATGTTTGTAACATTACTAACATGAGTTACATGCATTGTGTGTATCTGGCTGATGACTCTTACATTATGTCTGCAACATTTATTACAGTTCATCCAATCTTGAGTTCCTTTCTTAAACTAACTCTATGTCTGTAACATTAATCACAGAGTATGCATTATGATTTTATGGCGACAACATTAACACACTGCTGACAAGGATTTGTCACTCAAAAGTACTAGTTACATTTCCAGCCAGTCCCACTGCAATTTAAAACCCACTTTTAAGCTATTTTGCAGGTAGATACTATCAATGAGAGTAAAATATGTTCTGGGTCTCTCCTGCTGCGTCCACACAAAAGATTAAGCTAAGTGTATGAGTCATGATCAACACAATTAAATGATAATAACAAGCGTGGACTATGAGTTTGTTTTTTGTTTTTGTTTTTTTCACACCTGAAGACATAAAGCTTCAGACCCACATACAGTGATCAATCAAAGTAAAGGAATGGCCTTTCCTATTTAGTAATAACCAATGAGAGAGACCAAGCATCCTGTCACTCACAGCAGATAAGAGGGTCAGTCCTCTTATCAATACAAATTTAGTGATTTGCAATATGTCTGGGGGCTGGCATGTATCAGTAGTGAGAGAGGGAAAGAGATCAGTGGGCTGACGATCAGCATTAAAGATCCATGGATACATGTTGCAATCTGACAATTTGACAAAATAGATACAAATGGATAAACAGTATGCATACCATACACCATATTTGCTTGCATATATGTACTCAACAGTGTTAAACTCTGCAATGTAACTAATTGACAGACTATCGCAATGCATGTGGTTTGAAGAAAAGCAGCTGCTTCTAGAAAACCAGAACCAAAAGGTTTTGTGGTTTTGTTTTTTCTTTCTTTTTTAAAAGCTGATTGATTTGCAAAATTTGTGTTAACTGTCATGTCATTGAATATCATAAAATATTTGTTCCATGATATTCATTCATAGCTACACCCACCATGCAGATCAATAAAAATGTTGATAACATTGGCATTTACACAATAATTAACATCATCAAAACAAGTATGATGCAAACAAAAATTGTTCATTTATTCTATTTCAAGAATTCGTCAGTAAGCTCCAAGCTACTCTTCAATATTTGTGACATCGCTACCACAACATTATTAGAACATATGTACAGACCATGACCCCAGTCTACCTGATATAGCATACATCTGGTATGTCATTTATGAGATACAGTATGTTTACATCATTTAGTACTTTCACATTAGGCCATGCTCACCATGCATATTAATGACATCTGCTGATAACATAAGCATGTACACAATAAGCAACAAAATAATCAATCTCAATTATCACAAAAAACAGTTGCTTATTTATCACTTTTTTTAATTTTCACTTTTGATACCCGCCTACTCATTAGTATGAATGATGTCACTACCAAAAACAATAGGCACTGATCTGCCGACCATGGGCTATCTGTAAACCACATATAACATAAATCCAGTTTACCATTCTTGAGATACTGTGTTTACAAGCTCTTTTCAGCAACATTATATTAAGCCCCGCCCACTATGCATCCTAATGAAATTTTAGGTTTTAACATCATGAACATGTACACAACATCATAATTATCCCAAATAAGAAACAAAACAGACACACGGTTGTTAAAATATGAACATTTCAAAATGTTTACATTAAACCCCGCCTATTCATGAATATGCATGTCACCACCAAAAACAATAGGGAACATCTACAGACCATGGGCTATCTGTGTACCACATATGAATTGAATCCCATGTACAGTTGTTGAGATACTGTGTTTAAAAGCTCTTTTCAACAAAATCACGTGAAGCCCTGCGCACTATGCATATTAATAAAATTCAAAGTTTTTACAACAAGAACATGTACACAATAGCGAGCATCATAATTATCTCAAATATGAAACAAAACAGACATGCACTTGATGAAATATGAATAATTAAATTTTTACATTAAGCCCCACCAACTCATTAATATGCATGATATCACCATCAACAATCAAACCATCATATATCACCGGATATCAAGCTATAAACCACAAATGACATAAATGGTAATCATCTACAACGACTGAAAAGAAGGGTATGCATACGTACACGAGCCAACAAGGCAAATGGTACAGAAAAGTCACTTACAGAAAGCAGGTCCCTGCTATACCGATAGCAGGGACCTGCAGAAAGTAGCCACATGTGCATGCATGTTTCAAAGCACAAGCGCTTACAAAATATTAACCGCCATGCACTTCACAGACGTTTGTTATGAACCATAAATTCTTTATACTACAGATTCTGTATCTACTGTAAATCTTTAATAGATCACTTCTACTTTATGGCTGCACAATAAGATTGATTACTTTTTAGTTTATACTAAATTTGTGACGTATGACTTCCAAAATCTGTATGTATTTCTTTAAATTTCTTTTCTAAATCTCAGTCTATTTCTTGTAAAATTTTATTGGGAGCTTGGTAAAGACTAAGAAACCTTTGGTCGAAATTTGCTATACTGTTTCAAATCTTCATTATAGACATTTAAAAAGCAAAGAATAACAGAACCATTTCACCCTGTAATACATCGTCATGGTTCGCATGCCCATGCAAGCTGATACCCATATCATATGACCCGCACAATTATGAAAATAGCATCCCTGCCACACTAAGTCCCACATGGCATCCTATGTCCCACATGGCATCCTATGTCCCACATGGCATCCCATGTCCCACATGGCATCCCATGTCCCACATGGCATCCCATGTCCCATATGGCATCCCATGTCCCACATGACATCCCATGTCCCACATGGCATCCCATGTCCCACATGGCATCCCATGTTTCACATTGCATCCCATGTCCCACATGGCAGCCCATGTCCCACATGGCATCCCATGTCCCACATGGCATCCCATGTCCCACATGGCATCCCATGTCCCACATGGCATCCCATGTCCCACATGGCATCCCATGTCCCACATAGCATCCCACCCCATGTCCCACATGACATCCCATCCCACCATATGTTCCACATGATATCCCTCCCCATGTCACAATAACATCCCACTTTATGTCTCACATGGTATCACGTCCCAAATGGCCTCTTACCCTATGTCACACATGGCATCCCAACTTGGGTCACACTCTGTGTTATTCATGTCATCCCACCCCATGTCCCACATGACATCATATCCCATTTCCCATATTGGCATCCCATCCCAGTGACCCCATGTCCCACATGAAATCCCCTGTCCCACATGGCATTCCACCCTATGTTCCACATGGCATTCCACATGCATCCCATCCTGTCCCACATGGCATTCCACCCTATGTCACATATGCAAATGAATTGTTGAATAAGAAAATCAAGGCGGAGTCAAATAATCATGCCTGATATAGCATATATAACAGTTCGGTTCAATGTCCCAAATGGGAATCATATTGATAATTCCCAATTGGGAAATATATGCATATTCATTAGGAAAATGGCTATGTACAGCCCATCATGCATTGCTTCTCGAGCTGCGCCCTAGTACACAGTCAACGAAGAAATTTGATTGCCATTAAAACAAGCTTTACACAATTGGTTTAGAGTAGATTTTTATGCAAAATATGTTCAATTTCTTTTAATAAACAAGTTAACACAACCTTTTATTGACCTTTCTACCGCCCACATCAAAAAGTTACCAGTTCGTTTTCAGGATATATCGGAAATAAATGAGTGGTTTTACTTGATTTTTCATGTGTTCCACTACTATAGAATCACAACAGCTGTTCCCTATATCATTGTTTGAGTATTTTGATATTGCCCTGGACAATTGGAAGTACATGTAAATATTTTAAGACAAAAGATATTTTTCCAAACCTGAATTTCTTGAGGTTTAGGGTATTAAAGGAATATTCTCTTAGATTTTCCTTTTATTTATATATGATAGAGAAATATTTTAGAAACAAAGTGGTGAAAAAACTACATTAATATCTTATTCCGTTTAGAAGTTACAAAATTTTAAATTATTTTAGAATTTGGACTGATTGGCAACATCTGTGATGTCATAGAGACAATTTCAACAAAATGTCTTTGTATTTCTTTAAAAAAATTGGATTTGTTTTCTTATTGTAAATGTGATGTACACCAAGTAAAAAACAAAATGTTTTCTTGTAAATCATATATTCCACCTAATCTCTAAAATGAACCAAAAATGCTGTTTAATAATGTAAAAAAGTGTGATTCAATTTATAATACATAAAAACTGTGCTGGAATTGCCTTGATGACATCACCAGTCTGAAGGACATATACTGTAGGAGGCGTTTTTAAGAACATTTTTATACTATTTAAATTGTTATAACTTCTAAACGGAATAAGATATCAAAATAGTTTTTTACCACTTTGTTTCTACAAATCCATAGGAATATTCCTTTAATTAAAGACTGGCATAGTAGTGATAATGTAACTTCTGCCATTCATTTCTCCCAGTCATTTCTGTCTTTTTCGAAGAAGCTGACAGAAAAAGTTTAGTGTGTTCTTAGGTAGGTGTATTAGATCAACATTAAAGTGAGGACATTTTGTTTTCATTGCCATAAGGTTAACAAACCAACACTGTTGCTTCGGAACAGTATTGTGAAAAGGTTGGATTATCTTATACAGGGAATTTTTGAAGTTTAATGTGAAAGTTATAGGGCAATTAGAAAAGGAATATGATGGGAAGGTGGGGGGTGGGTCAGTAAGAATCCGAATAAATATCACCTCTCAAATCCCAATCCCAGTTATATAACCTCTCCCCTCAAATACTAAGTTCAGTGGTACCTCACCCCAATCTCTCACCAGCTAACTGCCTCATGCCATGTATCTCTTCCCCTACACCCCCAAATTCTAATCTCAGATCTCATCATCAATCTCCCCTACACCCCCAAATTCTAATCTCAGATCTCATCATCAATCTGCCAAATCCCATCACCAACCCCCCTCCCCCATCTTAATCTCATTACCCCAGGTCTCAAACGTATACCCTACCCCTAATCTTTCACTTTCCCCCACCACAAAAAAACAATCAGGAATCTCATAACCTGCAACCATCCTCCAATTCCAAATCCCATCACACCACCCCCTCAAAAAAAATAAAAAAAAAAAAAAATAACATAACAAAAATAAACATAGTACTGTAGAAATTCCAATCCCTGTCACCTAAACACATCAAATATTGTTGAAGTATTTCATTCAAAAGCAAAAATGCCTTTACAGAAAAAACAAGCTTGCAGGAGGCTAGTATTTGGGACAGATGTAAGCTTGCTAACATTAACTTGCACAAGCTAGCAAAAAATATTTGTTAGCTTGCGCAAGCTTGCAGAAAGTTTTTGCAAGCTTGCAGAAAGTTTTTGCAAGCTTGTGGTAAGGTTTTTGCTAGGTTGAGCAAAGCTAGCAAGCTTGCACTTCTCCCAAATACTAGCTTGCTGGAAGCTTGCCGCAAGGTTGCACAAGCTAAAAATTGTTAGCTTATTGCAAGCTTGCAGCAAACTAGTTTTTCTGTAAGGGTGACAACTCTTTTTGAAGCTGTAATTATTGGCAAGCCTTTTACATTGATGATATTGTGAGCTGTTCTGATGGAAAACAAAACACAATTTTCAGAAATCAACGAGGTTTATTTTTAGTCCCAAATAGAAAATTCTTTGTGATCCCATTTACAAAATCTCTTGCTGAATTAACTGCATCCATTTCCTGTGGATTAGCCGGTTACTGCATGGAGCATCTATTTACATGTTCCTCGGTGTATCAAGTATCTTAACACTTCCCCACATTTATATACCAGGATGTACACATTACTTACATGCATACTTCCCTTGGTACATATATTACTGAAACGACTCAACAGAAGTCTACCATGAGCATATGCTTTCAATATGGCGACCACCATTGCAGTCAGTGTGCAATCTGCGCATGTCTGATTGTCCCGATTCGTAAACAGGAGTTGTTTCCCATTTGGGACTTTGAATCAGACTGTACAAGATCCAACACTACTTTCTGAGAATCGACAAACTTCAACACTTGTATCCCTGTTTTAACAAATATTTCAGTTCTGGAATATTCATTCAAAGGACAAAGATATCTAGTAAATTGAAGCTGAAACCTAAAATAGGAACCAACGAGTTTAAATAATCCCCAAATGCACAAACTTTGAATGCAATTGTAAATGTGAAAGCAAAACTGTGCATTTTCTATTTACAATTAAAACAATGCGCAATCAATACAAATTCATCCAATGAAGAAGACAGCATTATTGACTCATGAGTCACATAGCCAGCTTGTTCACATCAAATTTAATAACATGTGGTGTAAATAAATGCAAATCAACATTCACCAAGAAAACTCAAGATTTAAGTTGGATACCCCCCTTGGCTAATGATGGATGTGTTCATCGTAAACCCTGATAACCTCCAACATGCAGACATTGTAATTTTATCACCCGGGGAAATAATACCCCATGGAAAACACGGTCAACAATCTTCAATAGGCAACTCTTGACACCACTTATTGTTTAAAGAATGTATCAAGATGCTCATTATGCTGATTTATGCATATCTTATGCTGATTTATGCATATCTTAGGCTATATGATCCAGTAGACTGAAAACATTGGATGTGAAGGACCCTTAGCAATTGGGGTAATCATATAGATGGAAACAATAACACGTAACATCTCACCCACACCTTTGAATTTGATCAACCAAAGTAAATTCTTTTTCGGTAGTTAAGTGAATTAATATGTAAATAGGTTTGACAGGAGAAGACAAATCTTTTTAAGAACTTTAATATGGATGAACAGATTTGAAGTGATCATGGACCTCAATGAGGAAGGTACTTAACAATTTAGAAAGATAAATCACTGTAAGAAATACTAACAAATTCCAGTTTGCATTTAAACCAACAGATCTGAAAACACTATTCAATGCAGATCTGTAGGTACTGTGCAAATCTGTAGGTACTGTGCAATTCTGTAGGTACTGTGCAAATATGTAGGTACTGTACAAATCTGTAGGTACTGTACAAATCTGTAGGTACTGTGCAAATTTGTAGGTACTGTGCAAATCTGCCGTAACAATCATTTCTTACGACGTGACAATACCATTGCATACGTCTAAAACGGGTCGCTGATTGGCTGTTTTCTTTAAACGTAAGATTAGAAAATTAGCTTTCACACGGAAAATTATATCTATCCGTACGCCAAAAGGAAACAGCCAATTAGCAACCCGTTTTAGACGTACGAAATGGAATTGTTACGATGTAAGAATTGATTTTTCTTCGCCGTTACATTAGGAGACGTTATGACCTGCATGGCCAACCATAGACTTTCCTATACCCCGTCCTGCTACACAAATATCTCCTATCCTGTTACACAATACTCAATTATCCCTCAATCTACAACACAAGTAACACCAGTCGACTATTTTTTTTTTTTTTTTCTACTCCAGGAATGTAAATAGCATTAGGCAACATACAAATGCAGTCATCAAATAGTTTTCTCAGATTGATGACATTTTAACAAATATTTTCCCAAAGCTACCAAACTTTTCCCAAGATACTGAAGAAATGAAGTTTGTCATAATGAAACCCAAATTCAGTAACAATTTCACAGACGTTAATTTTTTATTTTTTTTCCATCCAGTATTCAAGGTTACCAAGTCCTTCATATATAAAAGAAGGAGCTACATTTTGTTAAAAATAAATTGATATCACGAATTCTAATGTGTGTATTGAAGTCATATTACTCTCAAGTTTATGAATATTTTATGTCCTTTAGTGGAAATTATTTCTATCCCATTTCATCACGAACTCACTATCTAGAAATGTCTTTTGACGTTCAAACGTCAGTCTAACAATATCATCCACATGAGAGATAACAGATAAACAAGAATTATTGTGAATCATAACTGTGAAAAAATGAAATAAACCAAAAAGGTTCGCATTATGCCTTTCATTAACAGACAATTTGCTTTGTTGTTCTGGAATTTTCAAAATGAAAAGCAATCATACCTGCATGACTCAAAGTAAAATAAGTGGAGAAAAAAATCAATATGGATTTTAGAATCGATCAGTTAAGATGGTCTCAGGGAGTGTTATGATGAATGGTTGAGGTGAGATTAATTTGAACTATGGATCAGTGGCAGAGCATATGCTATTGATATTCCTTGATGTACATATGCCTTGATGCACATATGCCTTGATGCACATATGCTTTGATGCACATATGCCTTGATGCACATGTGCCTTGATGCACATATGCATTGATGCACATATGCATTAATGTAAATATGTTTTGATGCACACATGCCTTGATGCACACATGCCTCAATGAACATATGCCTTGATGCACATATGCTTTGATGCACATATGCACACATGCCTTGATGCACATATGCATTGATGCACACATGCCTTGATGCACATATGCCTTGATGCACACATGCTTTGATGCACAATGCCTTGATGCACACATGCCTTGATGCACATAAGCCTTGATGCACATATGCCTTGATGCACACACATGCCTTGATGCACATATGCCTTGATGCACATATACTTTGATGCACTTGTGCCAGGGCAATAACTGTGAAGAGCCTGAAGGGTTTAAAGACGTCTCACCTTATATGCTGATAAAAGCAATTCTTTGTTTGATTTTAATTCATAAGAAATTTGACCTTCATAAGAGTTTTGACTGTATGTGGATTACAGTATGCAAGTAGTATGGGGCTCACCCCATGGCCTACAAGCAGTATGGGGCTCACCCCATGGCCTGCAAGCAGTATGGGGCTCACCCCATGGCCTCCCAAGCAGTATGGGGCTCACCCCATGGCCTCCCAAGCAGTATGGGGCTCACCCCATGGCCTCCAAGCAGTATGGAGCCCCACCACCCATAGTCCTTGCTGTGCCACTGCTTCAAGAAATACTTGATTGCAGATTCACCTACTCCAGGAAGGATCAAATTTATTTCCTGATACCTAAACTCTTTGAGATTAATGCATTTTCCTTGCTTTAAACATTGGCAGATATTGGAAATACTTCCCTACCAACTCACGGAGCTATAGCTCTATCACCAATCCTTTTCCGATAGATACAGGGTCAAACATTTCAAAAATTACCTAGAATGAGATAATACAAATACAGTAAATGTAAATCCTACGATACGTTCGGGTTAACATATCCATATAGGCAAAAGAAATGGTTCATGTGTAAATCCTAACATACGTTAGGGTTGACATATCCATATAGGCAAAAGGAAAGGTTCATGTGTAAATCCTACAATACGTTAGGGTTAACATATCCATATAGGCAAAAGAAATGGTTCACGCTATAGTAGCAGTGTAGCAAAGTATAACTTACTGTTATCAAGGTTAAAGAATAGAAGATTATGCACTTATAGTGACTTCCATCCTTCCCCATACAAAAGTGCATGCCATATGCCATGCTGAACATCAAGGCATAAAGTAATAACATGGAAAACAATCAAAGAATTAAAGGCAAACACATAAAATTAACCAATAGAAAAACAGAGAACTGCATTATCGATGAGCTCTTAGCCTTCACATTCATTTCTGCAGGAAGTTGATAGCATATCTAAGAGAATGATTTGGTCAGTCGGCTTAAAAAAGATACTTAAATTCTTGTGAAGATTTACCTAAGAATCTGCACCTCTTTTAAATGCAGAAGGTTATTGTTACAGAGCTTGACTGAGGCTTGAGGGGAAGCAACACACCTAAAAGAAGACCATGTGTTTTAAAGTATTTCGTTTGATGAAAAATAAAAAAATTGGAAAAATTAATTTGATGAAATAAAATTAATGCAAATTGTGATCTATCTGCCCTTCCATAAGTTATAAAACTTACAGTCACTTCTTCTTCCAATAAAGTGCAGCTTCAAAAACGGAAGATAAAACACTGCAGCTGCGTGGAGCCAAGAAACGGCCAAAATATAGGTGCTAGTATATACACATATAGTGCGAGTAAAAACGATATAAAAACACGTCTCTCAACACTCTCGTGAAGGCGTCAAGGGAGGGTGCTACAGTATATTCAAAATTTAAATGTTGTTCAACTTGTGTTGTAAAGTTCTGTTCAATATGCTAACATCAAGCATAATCTGACGAAGTATCCATATACCTTTAACTGTATGAATACTTATGGGGACAATTGTGACGCTGAAACTCAAAACCCATCTAAGTGAAACATTTCCTCCTCAACAAGTATGAATTCATCTAAGTTATGTCTCCACAAAATCGCAATCACGTCAGTCACAGCGTGAAAACCCTTCATGGCAACAAGAACAAATATTTTTGATTATTTTGTTGAAAAGTATTTTGATTTTGTTTACATCAGCAAAAATATATGATTGATGTAGTATTGAGCATACGCGCTGTTCTTTTCAAGTGCTTCAAGCGACGAGGGAAACAAACATCTCAATCTTAAAAAAAGACAATATGTTTTTATTCCTTTTTAAGGCAGCTTGATTGTCATCAATCTTACCACTTTCTTTTCCTTTGTTTGTAAATTGCACATTTTAGCCCATTTTAGAAGAAAATTGGGTTATGTGATTCAAGAACAGGTGAGAAATGTAAAGGTCTCAGGTGCATGCTCAAGATTCCTTGAGAGACAAGACCGACAAAATACTTTTTATCTTAATTCCAAGGACATGCTCGATGAGCTACTTAACTTCAAAATATATTTCCGAATGGAAATTGTATGTAAATGATGCAGTGGAGTAGAAGGCAATATACAAGAGTAATTTGTTTTCTTGTGTTTTTTCCTTTTAAAAAAATAGGACATATTTGATATGTTGTGGAAGATAAATTGCCTACAATAGTGAGCTTTTTCACAACAATAAAGCCTGTGTATAATTTAGCTTCAGCAACAAAAATTGTTGGTTGGGGGTGTGAGATCTGATAGAAGCAGTTGTCAACACGTGAGAAAACTTGACAATAACATGAACTGGTCACATTTCACCATTGCAATTTGTATTGGGAGGGGGAGGGTAGTGAGGAAAACATATACCCCCTCCCCATCCGACATACATTTTATTGCATTGAAACTTTATTTTTCTCAAATATATGAACATTTTCAATGATGGCCCTAATGGGTGGGATGAGGAAATGTGCCGGCTCTGGGAGGGGGAATGTGCCATCTCAAAATCATGCTCGACAATTAAATTTTAATTTTGTATTACCTTGGTATTAAACATGCGATCATTGTGCAGGGGTGGTAAAGCCGTGGGAACTAGAAGGAGAGGGGGGGGGGGGAGGGGGCATGATCCAGAAGAAAAACCAACTTTCAAGTCAAACACCAAACTTCGAAAACAGGGAAATTGAAATATTATGTTAACAAACCCACACATACCACACCTTGCAATGAATCCCAACACGAAAATTTCTCCCTGAATTTAAGTCATTCTGCAAGATTGAGAAAGAATGATAATTCCCTCGTGGTAGCGGGTGGTAATATTTCAAATTTCCTGACAATATTAATTATTTGTGTACACATTCATGGAATAATTGCCACTTTTAACTTTTTTACATTTTCATTATGCAGCACACGGATGATACTTTAAGCCTGATGAGAGATATGAGTTCTGGTGCCATATGGCTGCTGTTTATATAAGTCGGTAACAAGATGTAATTTCATTTCATTTCATAAATTTTCTAATAAATCAGTTACAATTATTAACATTGGGTAATAATTTGATGTAAAAGTGAACATGAGCCAATTTTTAAAATGAACTTAACGAAGAGACTAAATTGGTTTTATTTGTTTTCTTTAAAAAAAAACTGCAATTGATTATTGATCTTCATTGTAATATGATTATATTCTGTTATACTCTGAAAAAAAATAATGAGCACCATATAAATTCATTTTATTCTGATCATGTTAATAGATTTGATTTCAAAAGGGCAGAAGGGGGATCGTTTTTTTGTATGAAGGGCAACAAATTTTGAAACTCCAGGTGTTTATTGCTTTTTAAGATTTTAAAAGGGCACTTTCTCAACAAAAGGGTGTTTTTTCGCTCGGCAAAACCCCCCTGGCTATGGGCCAGAAAAAGGGGAACCGCTGTAACTGCTGTCTTTGCTCAGGTGGGTTTTCAATGGATGATTTGGATCAATTTCCATCAATGAATTGAGATAGGGCACAAAGTGGCTATCTGCCTCATTCCTTCCCACCACTGTACAGTTTGTGCTTAGAAATACCCAATTTGCCACCAAAGATTCCACCTTGATATTTCCAAACAACAAATCATAAAGAAAATGCATCATCAACAACTCAAATCTACATCAAGGCGTTGATATCAGTCAGATTTACACCATTACACTATCTCACTCAATTTTGCTTCGCAGACTAGCTCCTATTTATCTTTCTGAATACATAATTGCATTGGGACTTTTACTATTAATCTCCTGTTAAGCTTCTTATTATCAAATATGTAAACAAAGTACACAGAAAATTCCATTCAAACTTTAACCTCCCTACCAGTGACTCATAGCATTATAATTACCACAACATGCAAAATAAAAGGGCTACTTACAGGTCAAGGACCATGGCTGCTTAATCAACAGCGCAATATGATAATCACCCAAAAGAGTATGGAGAATAATATAAAACTGAATACATCACAAATAAACGCTTCTCTCCATTCTAAATGCATTTTTGGTGTTTCAAGAGTATTAATTGGGCGTCTCAGACATACACAATAGATTTGACCTTAGGTTAAGTTGAAATACCACGCAAAAAATCATTTGAAGATAACAGTATTCTGACGATTCAGAGCTATAAAGGAGACAAAAAGTTCAGGAAATGCCAATTTAAGTTTAATTACAAGTTAATAAAATGCGAATATGATCATTGAAAAGACTAACAACAGCAGAGCAATTACTGATCATTTTACTTTAAAGAGTGATTATTTTACCCCAGGGGGCATGTTCAAAGAAAGCCAGCTTTTGGGAATTTTGGTTGTCATGACTACTAACTTAGTAAATGGTGGCAAACAATCAATTCAATATAAATAAATGCTAGATGATGCAGGTGTTTACATGTTGAATACAAAATAAAGAAATCATTTTAATATATCCCCCATGCATGATAATGAAAATGCAGCACTCATCGTTGTAGGCTGAGGCCCAACAATTTCAAGGTGGGCAACAATTCTTACTGTACTTTTGCTCATTGTTACCCGATTTTCAATCAATTTGGTAAACAAATTTGGAACATCACGGATATTTATCCTGAAGACCCCGGCCCATTTGATCTGTTCACACTTTTTTCACCCTTTCCAGTGCCTCTGTGCCATAATAAAATCATCAACTTTGCCAATATTTCCAATTCTTTCTTGTTCCCACTTCCTGCACACCTCATCCTATGCACTCTAACCAACACCTACTGTATAACAATTAAAAAAGATGTCATCACATTCATTCATCCTGATTAAAACATTAAGCTTTGGTGGGCAGATGGTCCCACCCCAACCCTGCTTCAATCCCCTCCCCAACCCCCACACTTATCGCAGCTATTAATATAATCTTTAATAAAGGTGCGATCTCGGCATAAAGACATTCAGTTATAATATTTTGATTGGTTGAAATTAGCTAAACACACTTCTTATGATCATATTCTGTACTATGTTAATAACACAGCTACATGTACTGTCACCATGTTAATAACACAGCTACCCTCACAATGTTAATAATACAGCTACCCTCACCATGTTAATAATACAGCTACCCTCACTATGTTAATAATACAGCTACCCTCACTATGTTAATAATACAGCTACCCTCCCTATGTTAATAATACAGCTACCCTCACAATCAAGGTTACTGAGTGGATAAGCCTATTAACTTTGGCCAATTTGCTTTTGTGCCAAATGTAATGATTTCGAATCTCATCCCACTGTCCCACAACAGTTTGTCTTTCCCCCTCATTTGAATTAAACCATGGAGCTATTAACTAAGTTAATTTCAGTTTATAGCTCCATCATTAAACTAACAACAAATTTGCTTTGTACAGCTGTGTTCAGCTCAGCCGTGTCATATTACCACAAATACATACCATACGTGCATGTACCTAATCTTCATACACACATTATTTCTGATCAATTGTAATAGGTAGGTAATACATTGATGACCTGTGTAAGTACTTCACCTGTACTAACTGACATCATTGCGATTTGTTTTGAGACGAGACTGCCTCTTCAATCACCATCACTACTGTCAATACCTCCACTATGCCAACCCACGATCATCACCACCTATGCACCACTTGTATCACCACTAACTAGCACAAACATCACTCCTGCGGCACAGGTAGCGTGGAACTACTGTAATTATTTGCTCCATTGAGACCTAGATGAACGACTCAAGTTTGAGGTCTTTTTTGTACCATAAAGGGGAAGTTTCACAGACTTTTGCAATGTTTTTGAAAAGTACCATCTATTACATCTAATATCTTTCGGATGATGGTAGTGTCAATCGGGGTTCACCGGAGGTTTTGGCCCTTTTTTCTTAGGCCGATTAGTGACAAGGTGTTGCGCACCCTAACCAAATGACTAAGTTTGGAATGGGTCCATGGTAAAATAGTTCTGGGCATGAGACTTTTCTGAAGTAGATCTTGTCAACTTGTATATCCCTCCTCTACCATCCATGATATTTTCAAATTCTAAGCTATCTGTTCTGTCATAAAATGACAGCTGACCCCATTTTTTTTTTTATTAGCCCGTTCTCTGGCGGTTCTCAGTTTGGGCTGGCATAGCAATAGTGTATTAGTTCCGTGCTACCTACACACAATTATCATTATTATCATCACCACTGACTAAGTTCATCTTCTTATCCAGAATTCACGGTGTGCCATCAAGCTACCTAAATTCTACTAAGCAAATATTCCTCCAACAAAGCCAATGCAAACAATGCTATTATTTGTTATCTTATACAAAATCAAGGATGGTACCATATCTTTGGGGAATGCTGCGGTAATTTCAAACAAATTGATTATCAAATATTGATGTATTTCAAATGTTTCTTTCAGTCATTCTTAAGCAATAAATTCTGTATAAGAAGCATTTATCTAATCTATCTAGATCATCGTTTTGACCTGGATTCCTGATAAAAACATGTTCTATTCATTTCCGAATCAATACCTTTGTCATACTGGTTGCCCAATTCTTTTTACTTAGCATATTGGAGAACTTTTGGTGTACTTCTGAAAATTATGGTATTAAACAGTTGTAAATGCGAAATGCTTTAAGTTGTTGCTTTTTTGAGGGAAAAAAAAAACAGGAATAGTAAAATATGAGACGGAATAGTGGATTTAAAATGCTACTACTCCATTGGAATAGTAGCAAAAAAATTATCTTCGACCCCTGGTTAACATCATTCAGGTGTATATGTTATTATGTTGTGACCGTTTACCGATTATCGTGTACACGATCGACAACATCGTTTACCATTTACAAAATTAATACATTGTTTACACGGAAAAATCACCCAGAAAGTGCCCTTATCAGTTTCCCAACAATACTTTGCATTCAAAATCAATATTCATTTACACCACTTTCAATCGATGATCTTACAATTAATACTTAACGAATGATTAACCAAGGATTTAATCCTTTTTAATGCAGAAGTTAGATTAACACTTTGATTTGCTGAATTTAGAGCTAGGCCTACTTGATGTAGGCTATAGGCCTGGTTAACAATGCAGGCTTAAATCTGAATTAGGTTAACACACGTTATACAAGCTGTTAAATGGACCCAAAAATACATGGACAAAAAAGCAGCGATTGTTATTTTTACCAGAAATAAACACAAAGATTACCTGATAAGTCAAATAAATTGCAAAAAAGAAAAAAAAGATACACGATGCGAAATAAACAAAGAAAAATGTTTTGAAGTTGCTGAGATTTCAAGACACGGCAATTTAATTGCTAATATTTCATTTCTTTCATCATTTTAAAGTGCGTTAAAACATGGATCGTTGTTGCTGACAACTTTTTTCAGCCTTAGTGGTAATTTGAAGACTTAATTTAGCCCCTCTACTTGAGTTTTGTAACATTCCTTACTTATTTTTAAGGCTGAAAATCGCAATGGTTACGTTGTTTATTTTTAAGATAGAACCAGTTCCACAAAAAAAATCCTAGAATTTTGGCGTGTGATCGCATTTTTGGTGATCATGTACAAAAAATGAAGCATTCATTGTTTACTGAATTAAACGAAAATGCGCATCCCAAATGATGTGTACTTACTGTTTGTTTGGCAAGTTCAGCTCAATTCACAATTGATGAGCATTGTGGAGGCTAGTTATCAGCCTCCTATAATATGCCTCCTACATGTTGCCCGTATCTCAAACGCTAGCTGTCAATGTGTATCGTACCATCACGCAAACAGATAACACTGCATCTAACATTGAATTGATGACAAGCGCTAGCTGTCAATGTGTATCGTACCGTCATGCAAACAGATAACACTGCATCTTACATTGAATTGATGACAAACGCTAGCTGTCAATGTGTATCGTACTGTCACGCAAACAGATAACACTGCATCTTACATTGAATTGATGACAAGCGCTAGCTGTCAATGTGTATCGTACCGTCACGCAAACAGATAACACTGCATCTTACATTGAATTGATGACAAGCGCTAGCTGTCAATGTATCGTATCGCATCACGCAAACAGATAACACTGCATCTTACATTGAATTGATGACAAGCCCTAGCTGTCAATGTGTATCGTACCGTCACGCAAACAGATAACACTGCATCTTACATTGAATTAAGGACAAGCGCTAGCTGTCAATGTGTATCGTACCGTCACGCAAACAGATAACACTGCATCTTACATTGAATTGATGACAAGCGCTAGCTGTCAATGTATATCGTACCGTCACGCAAACAGATAACACTGCATCTTACATTGAATTGATGACAAGTGCTAGCTGTCAATGTGTATCGTACCGTCACGCAAACAGATAACACTGCATCTTACATTGAATTGATGACAAGCGCTAGCTGTCAATGTGTATCGTACCGTCACGCAAACAGATAACACTGCATCTTACATTGAATTGAGGACAAGCGCTAGCTGTCAATGTGTATCGTACCGTCACGCAAACAGATAACACTGCATCTTCCATTGAATTAATGACAAGCGCTAGCTGTCAATGTGTATTGTACCGTCACGCAAAAAGAAAACACTGCATCTTACATTGAATTGATGACAAGCGCTAGCTGTCAATGTGTATCGTACCGTCACGCAAACAGATAACACTGCATCTTACATTGAAATGATGACAAGCGCTAGCTGTCAATGTGTATCGTACCGTCACGCAAACAGATAACACTGCATCTTACATTGAATTGAGGACAAGCGCTAGCTGTCAATGTGTATCGCCATCCACGCAAACAGATAACACTGCATCTTACATTGAATTGATGACAAGTGCTAGCTGTCAATGTGTATCGTACTGTCACGCAAACAGATAACACTGCATCTTACATTGAATTGATGACAAGCGCTAGCTGTCAATGTGTATCGTACCGTCACGCAAACAGATAACACTGCATCTTACATTGAATTGATGACACACGCTAGCTGTCAATGTGTATCGTACCGTCACGCAAACAGATAACACTGCATCTTCCATTGAATTAATGACAAGCGCTAGCTGTCAATGTGTATCGTACCGTCACGCAAACAGATAACACTGCATCTTCCATTGAATTAATGACAAGCGCTAGCTGTCAATGTGTATTGTACCGTCACGCAAAAAGAAAACACTGCATCTTACATTGAATTGATGACAAGCGCTAGCTGTCAATGTGTATCGTACCGTCACGCAAACAGATAACACTGCATCTTACATTGAATTGATGACAAGCGCTAGCTGTCAATGTGTATCGTACCGTCACGCAAACAGATAACACTGCATCTTACATTGAATTGATGACAAGCCCTAGCTGTCAATGTGTATCGTACCGTCACGCAAACAGATAACACTGCATCTTACATTGAATTAAGGACAAGCGCTAGCTGTCAATGTGTATCGTACCGTCACACAAACAGATAACACTGCATCTTACATTGAATTGATGACAAGCGCTAGCTGTCAATGTATATCGTACCGTCACGCAAACAGATAACACTGCATCTTACATTGAATTGATGACAAGTGCTAGCTGTCAATGTGTATCGTACCGTCACGCAAACAGATGACACTGCATCTTACATTGAATTGATGACACACGCTAGCTGTCAATGTGTATCGTACCGTCACGCAAACAGATAACACTGCATCTTCCATTGAATTAATGACAAGCGCTAGCTGTCAATGTGTATCGTACCGTCACGCAAACAGATAACACTGCATCTTCCATTGAATTAATGACAAGCGCTAGCTGTCAATGTGTATTGTACCGTCACGCAAAAAGAAAACACTGCATCTTACATTGAATTGATGACAAGCGCTAGCTGTCAATGTGTATCGATCACGCAAACAGATAACACTGCATCTTACATTGAATTGATGACAAGCGCTAGCTGTCAATGTGTATCGTACCGTCACGCAAACAGATAACACTGCATCTTACATTGAATTGATGACAAGCCCTAGCTGTCAATGTGTATCGCATCACGCAAACAGATAACACTGCATCTTACATTGAATTAAGGACAAGCGCTAGCTGTCAATGTGTATCGATCACGCAAACAGATAACACTGCATCTTACATTGAATTGATGACAAGCGCTAGCTGTCAATGTATATCGTACCGTCCACGCAAACAGATAACACTGCATCTTACATTGAATTGATGACAAGTGCTAGCTGTCAATGTGTATATCGCCGTCACGCAAACAGATAACACTGCATCTTACATTGAATTGATGACAAGCGCTAGCTGTCAATGTGTATCGTACCGTCACGCAAACAGATAACACTGCATCTTACATTGAATTGAGGACAAGCGCTAGCTGTCAATGTGTATCGTACCGTCACGCAAACAGATAACACTGCATCTTCCATTGAATTAATGACAAGCGCTAGCTGTCAATGTGTATTGTACCGTCACGCAAAAAGAAAACACTGCATCTTACATTGAATTGATGACAAGTGCTAGCTGTCAATGTGTATCGTACCGTCACGCAAACAGATAACACTGCATCTTACATTGAAATGATGACAAGCGCTAGCTGTCAATGTGTATCGTACCGTCACGCAAACAGATAACACTGCATCTTACATTGAATTGAGGACAAGCGCTAGCTGTCAATGTGTATCGCATCCACGCAAACAGATAACACTGCATCTTACATTGAATTGATGACAAGTGCTAGCTGTCAATGTGTATCGTACCGTCACGCAAACAGATAACACTGCATCTTACATTGAATTGATGACAAGCGCTAGCTGTCAATGTATATCGCCACACGCAAACAGATAACACTGCATCTTACATTGAATTGATGACAAGCGCTAGCTGTCAATGTGTATCGTACCGTCACGCAAACAGATAACACTGCATCTTACATTGAATTGATGACAAGCGCTAGCTGTCAATGTGTATCGTACCGTCACGCAAACAGATAACACTGCATCTTACATTGAATTGAGGACAAGCTAAGAAATCCATCTAGTGAAAACAAAACCAACTACAAGAAATATAGAAATAAATTAAATCATGTTATTCGCTTTTCAAAAAAGAACTACTTTAATGAAAAATTTAACAATTGTAAAAATAATGCCAAAAGTACTTGGAGTATAATAAATGAACTTTTAAATAAAAGGTCAAGTAATTCGGTATCCTCATTCAGTGATGGAGACAATCCAGTCACTGACCCCAAAACAATTGCCAATAATTTTAATGACTTTTTTGTCAATATAGGCCCTACTCTTGCTAACAATATAAATGGTAACAAATCCTTTGATGAGTACTTAGAGCCAAACAAGAGCATTTTAAGTTCTTTGTTCCTTAATCCTGTAACAATTAACGAAGTTTTTAAAGTAGCTTATTCGTGTCTTAAATCTAATAAGTCTGCTGGTTCTGACAACCTCAAACCTGGTATAATCAGGTTAGTAATTCATCACATTCTTCAACCTTTAACTCACATTTCCAACTTATCATTCATCACAGGTATTTTTCCTAACAGACTAAAAATTGCTAAAGTTGTCCCCATCTATAAGAAAGATGATCCTCATGTTTATGAAAACTACCGCCCTATATCTATCTTACCATGTATATCTAAAATTATTGAAAGGTTGATGTTTAATCGTATCCTAGCTTTCCTTGACAAACACAACATTTTATTTGATGATCAGTATGGATTTAGACCAGGTCATTCTACGGAATCGGCACTTATCTCTGCAATGAATAAATTATATAAAGCTCTTGAACAAAAGATTCAGCAGTTGGAATCTTCCTTGACCTGTCTAAGGCCTTTGATACCATTGATCATCATATTTTATTAAAAAAGTTATCATTTTATGGCATAAGAGGTAAAGCTCTTGATTGGTTTTATAGCTACCTTTCTAATAGGCATCAGTATGTGTATTATAATAATTGCAGTTCTGATCTTTTCGTGTTAAGTGTGGAGTCCTCAAGGCTCTATATTAGGACCACTTCTATTTATTTTATATACTAACGATATAAGTAATGTGTCTTCAAAATCATCTTTAATTTTATTTGCAGATGACACAAATATTTTTTATCAAGGTAGTAACGCTTATGAGTTACAAGACATTATCTGCTCTGATTTATTATGTTATCATGACTGGTTCTGTGCTAATAAGCTCTCTTTAAATGCAGCTAAAACTAATTATATTGTTTTTGGTACTCTTAGTAAAAATTGGAATGTCACTATCAATTTGAATGGTATAATAGTCCATAAGGTAACCTCAACCAAATTTTTAGGGGTGACCATCGACTCCAATCTTTCCTGGTCAGACCATATTTATTCAATTTGTAACAAAATTTCTAGATCTGTTGGTATCCTTTCTAAATTAAAATATTATATTCCAAGAAATATTCTAAGGTGCTTGTATCAAACTCTTATTTTGCCTCATTTGTCTTATTGTTGCAGTGTTTGGTCAAGTGCAACTAAAACCACTTTAAATAAATTAATTGTCTTACAAAAACAGGCTATTCGACATATTACCAATGCTCATTATCGTGAAAGTACCAGCAAGCTTTTTCTGTCGCTTAATCTTCTGAAATTGCCTGACATCATCCAAATCAATCTTGCAACTATTGTTTATCGTGCAACACATAATGACCTCCCATTTCCTTTAGTTAATCTATTTAAGACAAACAATGACTTTCATTCATATAATACCCGTCAATCAAATAACATTCATTGTCCTCCATGTCGCACTAATCTGATTAGATTTAATACTTGTAATCGAGCCATTGATTTTGGAATTCCATTCCTTGTGACATACAAACTTGTAATTCTCTTGCCAGCTTTCGGAAAATCATTAGACAAAATTGTGTAAAAAATTACTAAATACTCTATTACTACTTGTTATATTATATCCGTAACCTTAGGGGTAGGGGATGGGTGGGAATAGGGTCTGGTATTTTTGGTAGGGGCTGGTAAATTTTTTTTTGGGGAGGTGTAGTAACTTCTGAAGGGGTGGGGTGGGTAGTTTATGCTAAAATTAACTTACTTTGTAACCAGGAGTGTTGTACTTAGTTAAGCTCTCCAGAGTTTTTTGCAAGACTTCCTTTCACATACATATTGTATATTATTATATCCTACACCTATCCACATTTCTATATGTTGATAACTGTATTTCAACAATTCAAATATTTGTAAACTCAATTGTATATCTGTATATGTTGTATATTGTTATATGTAAATATGTTGTGAAGAACCAAATAAATAAAGCAAATAAATAAAGCAAACATTGAATTGATGACACACGCTAGCTGTCAATGTGTATCGTACCGTCACGCAAACAGATAACACTGCATCTTCCATTGAATTAATGACAAGCGCTAGCTGTCAATGTATGTATCGATCACACGCAAACAGATAACACTGCATCTTCCATTGAATTAATGACAAGCGCTAGCTGTCAATCACGCAAACAGATAACACTGCATCTTCCATTATTTGTAGCTGTCAATGTGTATTGTACCGTCACGCAAAAAGAAAACACTGCATCTTACATTGAATTGATGACAAGCGCTAGCTGTCAATGTGTATCGTACCGTCACGCAAACAGATAACACTGCATCTTACATTGAATTGATGACACACGCTAGCTGTCAATGTGTATCGCATCACCGTCACGCAAACAGATAACACTGCATCTTCCATTGAATTGATGACAAGCGCTAGCTGTCAATGTGTATCGCATCACGCAAACAGATAACACTGCATCTTCCATTGAATTAATGACAAGCGCTAGCTGTCAATGTGTATCGTACCGTCACGCAAAAAGAAAACACTGCATCTTACATTGAATTGATGACAAGCGCTAGCTGTCAATGTGTATCGTACCGTCACGCAAACAGATAACACTGCATCTTACATTGAATTGATGACACGCTAGCTGTCAATGTGTATCGCATCATCACGCAAACAGATAACACTGCATCTTCCATTGAATTGATGACAAGCGCTAGCTGTCAATGTGTATCGTACTGTCACGCAAACAGATAACACTGCATCTTACATTGAATTGATGACAAGCGCTAGCTGTCAATGTGTATCGTACCGTCACGCAAACAGATAACACTGCATCTTACATTGAATTGATGACAAGCGCTAGCTGTCAATGTGTATCGCATGCCGTTACGCAAAACAGATAACACTGCATCTTACATTGAATTGATGACAAGCGCTAGCTGTCAATGTGTATCGTACCGTCACGCAAACAGAAAACACTGCATCTTACATTGAATTGATGACAAGCGCTAGCTGTCAATGTGTATCATACCGTCACGCAAACAGATAACACTGCATCTTACATTGAATTGATGACAAGCGCTAGCTGTCAATGTGCATCGTACCATCATGCAAACAGATAACATTGCATCTTACATTGAATTGATGACAAGTGCTAGCTGTCAATGTGTATTGTACCTTCACGCAAACAGATAACACTGCATCTTACATTGAATTAATGACAAGCGCTAGCTGTCAATGTGTATCGTACCGTCACTCAAACAGATAACACTGCATCTTACATTGAATTGATGACAAGCGCTAGCTGTCAATGTGTATCGTACCGTTACGCAAACAGATAACACTGCATCTTACATTGAATTAATGACACGCGCTAGCTGTCAATGTGTATCGTACCGTCACGCAAACAGATAACACTGCATCTTACATTGAATTGATGACAAGCGCTAGCTGTCAATGTGTATCGTACCGTCACGCAAACAGATAACACTGCATCTTACATTGAATTGATGACAAGCGCTAGCTGTCAATGTGTATCGTAACGCAAACAGATAACACTGCATCTTACATTCTAACGTTAATGCAATACACTTGTTCATTGTGTTTAACTTATACACTTTAGTAAACATTTATTTCTTCGAGGAAGGAACTATGTCAAGTTAATGACAAAACCAGTTCACATCACCAATTTTAAGATCCAAGATGCAAATAATTGGAAGAGTTAAAGACTAGTTTAGCAAACTGACATAACTGTAGAAGGATTTTTGATCGATTCGAGATTCAGGGTTTTACCGTTTCTTTTTCTATGCAGGAATTCCGCCCCAACTACTTTTTTGGGGGTGGGAATTTATATCTTTTGCAGGAATCCCGCCAAATGTGTATCTTAACTTGAACACTGTAAAGCAAGGTCAATTTGTCCTAAAATTGCTGGACTTGTCAAAATTTTCTGCCAATTACCAAAAAACAGAAACATCTGATACTGTAATTTGGATTGATATCCTTTCATTGTACACTTTGAATATGCTAGTACAGTATATCAGACTCCTACCCTAACATAAACACACTTTGATTATTCTTTCAGCCCACAGAGTGATGTTAAGCTGGCTATAGCTAAGGCTATCATCAGGGAATTTCCTCTTCTTGTCAGTGAAGGAAAAGATGGGCATGTACTGTAAGTATGATGTATTTTTTGTTTTGTTTTTTCATTTGAACATATACAGCATCAGTTCAGGTTAGCATACACCATTGTGTGGCACGTCACTTGTCCTCCATATACACCAGTGTGTGGCAGGTCACTTGTCCTCCATGCAAGAACATCAATGTTCTACAGCAGAAATGTTAAATCACTCTGTGTGATGGATAGAGCTGCGACTGTTTAGCGTGTACATGCTAAACATGGATAGAGCTGCGACCGTTTAGCGTGTACATGCTAAACATGGATAGAGCTGCGACCGTTTAGCGTGTACATCCCAAATGAGCTGCAACCGTTTACATGCTAAATGTTCCCAAATGCAGTAAACATTTACTAATTATCGAATTGCGAGTAATCGTTTTTTATAGTCAATTCTTGCCGTTGAAAATCAATATCATTCATAATTCAAATCACACACACATTTGGCTGACAAAATTCCAATAAATGACTTTTACAAAATGTAAACCTGATTATAGAATCACATATGCACAGTAATCACCAATGAATGGTCATATTTTGCACTTTGATTTTGCCGAAATCTGATTAACTTGTGAAATGCACTGCAAATGTGCAGCAGTAAACAGTGAAACTAACAATAAATAGGCCATAACATAAGGCTTTAATCCCACCCAAACAAGACATGTTTTTACAAGTTAAATTGACCAAAAAACACATGGTCAAAATACTTAAATCGAGACAATCAGTACAATTACCTGATGAGTCAAATAAATTTTGCAAGAAAGAAAAAATATTGCAAAATAATCCACAAAAAGAAGGTTTTAACAGGGCTGAAAATCTGCATGCTTTGCAAAGGTGGCGGCCATTTTCCCAGTGGACTGATATAAGCAGTACTTCCAGGGACCAAAATTAATAGGGCACATCTGCGAACCATCAGCTACCGGTGTACTACATATGACATAAATCCAATGTGTCATTCTGGAGATTTCATGTTTACAAGCTCTATTTAACAAAACCATACTAAGCCCCGCCCACTATGCATATTAATGACATTTAATGTTTTTATACCATAAGCATGGAGACTAGCTAATAATAGTATTATACCAAATATGAAACAAAACGGACATACGGTTGTTGAAATATAACCATTTCAATTGTTTCACATTAAGCCTCGCCCACTCATTAATATGCATGACATCATCACCAAAAAACAATAGGGCACATTGCTGGACCATGGGTTACCTGTGTACCACATATGACATGAATCCAATTAACCATTCTTGAGATAGTGATCACAAGCAAGGCATAACACACACAAATACACACACATATATACACCCACCCAAAGATACATACACACACACACACACACAAAGTGGACTGGATAGGTTCCTGATTATTTATACTGTAAAAGTAAACTTTTCACGATTTGGAAAGTAAAATTCCAGTGTCTATCTGGGAAATGGAGTCAATACTTTTGCTATACTGATTGCATGATTTTTATTTTACTTACGCATCATAAATTGGAGCAATTTTAATGTACTTTTGATAATTACAGTTGCTTTTTTTGGTGTGTACACGTCTACTAAAATCCCTAAACGTTCACAGCTCTAGTAATGGATTACTGTAATTGATGGTCTCTAACAGAAAGGATAAGGTGTATGCATTGAGTTTAGCTCCTCATCTCCCTATATACATAGTGTATGTATTGAGTGTAACTCCTCCTATATACATAGCCTATGCATGAGGCACAACTCCCCATCTCCCTTTTGCTGCATACATACTTGCATATGGCCCGGCCCCTTCATTGTTTTCCTACCCAATGGATATTGCGCATACAATTTATATACTGTTAACACAATATGAGGGTTTTTATTAGATTTTATTTTAACTTTTTCCATTTTATAAGTTTTTTTTACAAAAAGTGTTTATTTCGCTTCCTTTAATTAATTTTGAATGTATCAATTTCATCTTATGAAACAACTTGTAAATTCAATTTTGTTAGCAAGTTCATTAAAGGATTATTCGCATGAAAATACAATTTGTATATAATTGATAGAGCACAACAATAACAGCTGCAAACTGTCTGTAGCTTATTTCTACCAGGAGTTTGGCATGAAAAGTTTTTCTTGCATGAATAAAGTAACTGAAAGGCTGAGACTAATTCATCCTAATGACATTACATATGCAGATAATTTCCAAAAAATCATGAAATTGATTGAAAATTGATTTCATATTTTTTAAATGATTCGCGAATGTTTTTCATTTGTTTTTAAAAAATAACCTTTAAATACAGTAGTACAATAATTTAACAAATAGTTCATTCATGCAAGTAAAGTCTGAAGCATGAAACAATTAAGAATAATTTTGAACAAATACAAGACTAATTGAACATTATGTGCATATGTGATATCATCAGAATGAATTACACCAATCTGTTTTTTTGTCCTGTATCAATAATAAAAAAAAATATGTAAAAATGAAAATCCATGGGAATACTTTTTTAATGCATTGTTAAGAAACTGACATTAGCTTAACTAATATTACTTTGTTCATTTCAGGAAGGCTGATTTTGCATTGGCACAGGTCACCATGAAGCAACAGGAAAACCATACTGACTTTGAAATGTGAGGAGAAGTGACCAGAAAAATACAAAGAACTATTTTCCAAAAAAACCCAAAGCCTTCAAAGCTGGTTGACACAACAGTTTTAGAATTGACAACAGGTAGATAAAAATTGGTTTATTAAAATAATTTGATTATTGGCAGTGATGTTAAGTTTGCACCTAGATGCATTTCGGTTATTTAAAACCATACACATGTTTGATCTTAATAAAATGGTTCAGATGAGAGTGCAATACCAGGGAAGTGCCATTTTAGATGGCTGAAATACCATAACGCCCTAAGGGCATGGTGGAGAAGACCCGCATTGGGCCTCTTACATTTGGGAGAATAAGGAGAGGTCTGTGTGGGATATTCTCTCAGAATATCCATGTCTAATAGACAGGAAGGCATGGTAAGATTGTTAATCAATACCCCTTTCTAGCAGCCAATGCAGTAAAGAACTACATGGTCAAATACTTCCCTTATAGTTGTAATATTAAAGCAAGATGAGTGAATACTAGTGGGGTACAAGTCCACTTCTCAACAACATTGGTACTCATTTTACAGCTAAGTGTACTTCTGTTCCCTCCAGGCATGGTGAAAAGTGGGAAGAAAAAACAACACGGGACAATGGACAAGGCATGCAGATGCTCCATACAGGTTGAGAAGGTATGGGCCTGTTCTGGTATTATGGAATGCTTTCTTCAGAATGTCACAAAAGCATGCAAAGGTGGACTTATTGAACATTGATTGCCTGCACTATGTGCTGACTAGCTGCAGTCACATTCCTTGCACTTTACTACATGGGAGCAGAAGAACAATTACCCTTTATCAAGAATTATATTGATAATTGTACTGTTTTGTTTTTTTATTTGTTTTTTTTAATGGAAATTGGTCATATTTCCAAGATTGCAAAGTCTGAGTTAAGTAAGAAAACACAAAATCATGCAAACTTAGACTGCAATTTGCCTTTTTTGCCTGGTGACAGGTGAAAATCAAGCAGTGACAGGTGAAAATCAAACAGTAAAAGTAGAACAAATTCAAGCTCATGGCTAATTATTGTACCAACTGTATCGGTGTATCCTTGTATTTTAGAATTTTGATGAAATATTTCTGTTTTGTTCTTCCATCTTTTCATTAGATTGCTACCAACATACCTTCTATTTTTCAGAAAGTGCAGCAGACACAACCTTTCGTTTTAGCGTTGGGTCCAAGGCAGGAGCCGGAACGGCCCGTATTTGTTATAGCTGAGAGAAGGCCAATCCCATGTCAAGGCCTTCTTCATGGAGTGAATATTTGTTTTAGGCTATTTTATATTTTAAATATTAATTACCTGTGGGAATGCCAACACACTTGGGACTTTCTTCAATCATGGAAAGGGCAAGGGACAGGAAATGTCTGTATTAAGTGTCACTCTCATCAAAAACTTTTTTTCCCGAGATTAAGTAGTTTTTTTTGTAGTTAAACTAGTGTGATCCATGCTCCCACTCACTCACTTGCTCTAGCTGTCATATGGACACTATTAAACTTAAAATAAACAAGGCATTTGATGAAGTTTGTGTACTACTTTACAGTGAAATATTCATTTTGACTGGTGTAAATGGTAATCAAATGTTTATTTGTTTTATTAGAATTTATTCCTTGTGGTTAACCCATGTGTCACACACAATTTGCATGACTTGAATAAAAATCAGTAATCATTCCATGACTCATTTTGAAAAATACTTAAAACCATCTAGAAACTACCTACCTATTTATTCAAAATTCAAAGAAATAAAAAAAGGATTTAAGCACCTTCCTGTGTGTGATGCCATAGGAGTGGCTTAAGATTAACAACAGTCAGTTTTAAACATGTAAGAAAAATCATTTTAGTGAGATGACTTCATGTAGAAATGAGTTATAGACATGGGGTTTTTAAATTCCATGGGAATATTCCTTTCAGAAACTTGGTTCTACATTAATTTATCAAACAATTTCACTGTTATGTGAATAAAAAGATAAATTTGCATTTGAAAAGATGAATCCTAGCTTATATTGAAATATTTTATAGCTTTTGTTGTTGTTGGAGACCCAGTTGGGAACATGAATTAGATTGTTCCAGTTGGAAGCATGGATTAGATTGGTTCCAGTTGGAAGCATGGATTAGATTGGTTCCAGTTGGGAGCATGGGTTAGATTGGTTCCAGTTGGGAGCATGGATTAGATTGGTTCCAGTTTGGAGCATGGATTAGATTGGTTCCAGTTGGGAGCATGGATTAGATTGGTTCCAGTTGGGAGCATGGATTAGATTGGTTCAAGTTGGGAGCATGGGTTAGATTGGTTCCAGTTGGGAGCATGGATTAGATTGGTTCCAGTTTGGAGCATGGATTAGATTGGTTCCAGTTGGGAGCATGGATTAGATTGGTTCCAGTTGGAAGCATGGATTAGAATTGGTTCCAGTTGGGAGCATGGGTTAGATTGGTTCCAGTTGGGAGCATGGATTAGATTGGTTCAAGTTGGGAGCATGGATTAGATTAGTTCCAGTTGGGAGCATGGATTAAATTGGTTCCAGTTGGGAGCATGGATTAGATTGGTTCCAGTCCCCTAACTTTGATGAGAGTAGCAGTTAAGAGTGTATACAAAATTATATAAAAACAACCTGACTCAAATTGCACAACAATTGCATATATTAATTACATTTTTTTATATACTGTACATACACTGTATACAGTTTATATTTGTTATTATTAATACATGCAATTGGGAATCTTGCCTTTCTTTTGTAAAGGGTAAGCAACGTGATTTGTTATATAGTGCAATACCATTTATTGAAGGGCTGGAGACTAGAGCAGTTTGTACACATGTGGAATGCACACATGACATCACATACTAGGTACAGTTCCTTTTACAGCTCAGAACAAAGTAGTTTGAGTTACATTCAATCAAAGTTTAAAAAAAAAAATGAAATTTTGGAGTACTTTGTCATCATGGAACATGGATCATGCAAATAATTGAACAAATATAGCTAAGGATACTTTTTATAGTTCCTTTAAATGTGTTCTGACGTTTTAATCAGTTAAAGAGTCTTATTCTTTGCAATTTACCCATGCTTAAGGGTACTATCCATTTGATATTTTTAAGCATGTAATTGAAGTACAAGTTACCTCTATATGTCACCAGACCACCACCAGACCTCTTTAAGTATAACAATTCAGTTTAAGTACATTTTGAAGACTGGCACATTTAACTCTGACTGTCGCGGTGCCGTAAAACATCAACAAACCAAACAGCATGAAGTGGTTATAAATTCAAATGATATTTTGTTTCTTGCTGCCTTGATAAAAATAACCTTTCCTTCATTCCTTCCACTTTTTAAAGTTGTACAGATTATGTTCATTAGTATTAATACACACAACTCATGAGGCTTTTAAAAGTCTTGCCTTTCCTATGCATACAAATATTTAAGCTGTTTGTTATGCAACTGTTCAAAAATAAATGCCAAGTTAATTTTCATTTTGTCTATTGTTTCTTTTATGTACTCGTGTTTTGAATATCTGGATGAAGGGGTCTTACAATATTACTTTGAGCCATCATTCATGCTGTTAATAGTTGTTAAATGCTGTTCTCATCCTTCATCTGAATCAAACTGATCTGGAATGGTATCACAAGTTTGATCCGGAATAAGGTCATTAATTTTGATACAGAATTCCAAATCATTTTTACCCTGAAAGGGTCGGTGTCCCGGGGATCCGCAATCTGGATTATTCCAGATCAAATTGATCCATTCGAACAAAATTGATCCAGATGTTTTAAGGACGCATGGTGGAAAAAAGGCAACTTACCAAGCATATTCTTCCTTCTAAAATAATTGACCAGAGAGGGGCCATTTTAGCCCTGATTATTTTACTAATCAGTTATTTAAAACTAAGTTTTCTTAAAAACACCACTGAAAACATCATTAAATTTGAAGTGAAAATATAAGTGCCTCAAGTACAGTACTCCTATCCCACACTGAAAACTTAGATTAAAAACTTACCATAAGACTAGCAAGCACAGTTGAATGATACGTTTTGAAGTTGATGGTGATTCATCAAATGCATAAACCCACCAGCTAACATGACGCTAATTTGATATCCGAGAACAAAATCCTCTTTTGATCATTATTAAGTAAATGGTTTCAAAATACAAGTCAAGTCTTACTGTACACATTGCAACATGCTGGAATATTAACTGAAATCTTATGGGATTCAAATTCTTTGTTTGACAATGAGATACCAAAGTCCCAAAGTCCAAAATTCAAAGCAAATCAGATATTAAAAACATTCTACTGAGCTTTTCCTTCACCGACACAAATCAAATCACTACAACAGAGAAATGTACAAAGTTTCAAAGTACAAAGAATAACTTTCTAAACTTGCTTAAATTCTTTACCGACTGTATTACCAAAAGCGTTTTTATCGACAACAACCTTCTAAAATGGTCAGGAAAGAATAGAAGCCAACAACAACACTATTTACAGTCAACACTTTGTTTACACAAAAAAATCATTTCAGATTATCAATGATTATCAATTCTATTTAAAAGAATATGTTTAACTGACTTGACTTTTATCAAGTGCACTGCTGTACATAAACATATCCAAACAAATTATATTTAATTAACAAAAAAAACACGTTAAAATGAAGTGTAATATGATTTCAATTGCTCACACCTCACTCTATACCAGCCTGAGTTTCAGAAGTAATTAAACTGGAAATGCATAACCACTTACCAACAGAAGCGACGCTTCTCAAACAATCGCCGTAATCAAAATGTAGACGACACAAAACAAGAACTTATAGTTACGAATCCAACAAGAAGACTGAGAGATGTTTTTCTCTGACGATACGCATATCAGATCATTCCTCATAAAATATTTAAGTTTATCTGGCAGCGTGGAGACAGGACCAACAAAAATGAGAGATTTCAAATTAAGAGTTGATGAGCAACCTGTACGAGTGAAACACCTAGTAGAGGTGGACTGTGCCGCAGAAGACCCCTTGAAGAAGAATGATCAACAAAAAAGTGCTGTGGCGAAAAGTGCTTGAATGACTTCTGATTCCGCCAAGCGTGAAATGAAGTGAAACATTAGACAGATTGAGAATTCTAACCAATGAATGTCAGGAGGCTGCGAGACTTAGCGAGGTTGACTTATCAAGCAGTAAAATTATACCTTGGTATGAACAACATCATAAAAATAAAGCATATATTTAGTCTGTTGTATATATGTTTCGGAGAATGAGGGCCTGGATAATCAGTTTTCAGGAATTATGAGATGGCTGGCTTCTTTCTTTCCCTGATAGTTGATTTCATTTCTTACATTTTTTATGTTAAGTCTATTGATGTGCAGAGGCAAAAGATGCTATACTCCTTTAAATCTATTAAAAACTAATAACAAAACAAAACAAAAAATATTTCAAAATCAATTGAAGATTGGTTTCTTTCTAGTTTTCTTGGAATTTCCAGGCCATAATACAAACTTGTGATATTAACCAGGTAGAATGCTTTCTACGCTAAGTCCTTTGCTCTAATTTGAATAATTTGTCAAAATTCTGTGGAAGAAGAGGGTACAACTGAAAAGCTAGCTTGAAGGATGCTTGTGCACGCTATATGGCATGGCTATTATTGCTTGCACATTTACTGATTGTATCGTTATTGGTTAATCTATTAGTTAATAGTTAATTATAAGTTACCATAATCTGTTTTACTACATTCCTGACATATCCAATGTGATTAATAGCCCGAACCACCAAAAAATAGAATACTGTGTACACCTTGTGGAATGTGGGGATGTGATGTCATAACTAGTCTGATTTCCGTGTTTCTACAACAATGTTACAGAAATTAACATAAACATTTCCTCAATGGAAGAAGAATTTGAATGTTTTCTTCTCCATTTTCCCCTTTGAAGTCCATATATAAGAAAGACTTGCTTGACCACTGAACTTAGTATACTTCAAAGGCATATAATGGTTACCTACACATAAAAGCCCTATTACATGAGAACCCTCTTGAACAACTGGACATACAATACCTCTTCTTTTAAACTAATAAACAACAACAAAATAATAACAGCCAAAGTCATATACAGTCTATTAAAGATCCTCTTTATGAAAAGGTTAAGGATGAATAAAGATTATCAACCAATTAGTTTTCTTACATAATAGTTAGTGTGACTAGGAGATTGTCCTTTCTAGTTACCTATTAATGCTAGGAATGGTTGTCTTTTAGCAGATTCAAGTCTGTTTGGTAAAATAATTAAACTTCCCATACAGTCTTTTTGGTAAAAGATTCAGTGAGATGGATATTGTAGGTCTCTGAAGGAGATGGGATTAAGCCCTAGGAAATATTCTTTGAATCCTGGGGGCTCACCCCTAAAATAACCTCCATTCTTGTCTAATCAACTGGGCTCACCCCTAAAATAGGCTGAATTCTTGTCTAATCGACTGTTTTTGTTTTTTTAATAATTGTTTTGCATGAAGAAATATTGCATTCAAGTTCACCCTACTTTTACCCAAGGATTAGTTCAGGTCAGATATGTTTGCAAGAAATGACTGGAAAGCAAAGTCTATTTGGAGGAGTGACAACATACCTTGCTTGTTAGTTGTCATTTAAATTTATTTCTCTATTTATTAGTTTAAAAATGATTCATGCCTGGACCCCCGGCTTTTGGCCCTAGCCAGGCCACTTGGCTTTAAAGCTTTCAGTCTCACCCTTGAACACAGATTGGTGCAGCTGTTTTGATGAATATTGTTACCCGTGCAATAATGTAATGTAAACAAATTGTACATATCTGAAATACAGTAACACAGACAAGGCAGTCTGACTAACTTGATGAAAAAGTTTTTTGATGTCATTTTCATTGACTTTCCTACTACTGTAAGTAAGAGAATCTTTTATCTAAGTCTATCGTACATTCAGCTTTAATTCACTGTACCTAAATTTCACTTCCATTACAAGATCAAAAAAAACATGCCAACAATTATATTCTTCTAAATCTCCATTCAGCTGTTCAAGTTTAAGAATAAGTTCTTGAGTCCAAACTGCTTTCTCTTGTACACAGATAAACATACTGTTTTAATCTACTGCCCTCTTTTATGAAGCTCCCATTGTACATTTGGGAATCTAAGAGCTATAAAAACACTCAAATCTCTTCAGCATTTAAAGATCGCCCATGGGCTTCATTGATTCCATTGTCCACAACTCCCTCATTTGATACAGATCTTAAAGTGCCTTTGAGCACAGTGTAGGACGCTGGCACTTCAGTATTACTTTACACAAGTGTAAGTAGCGATACTAAACAAGGGAGTGAATGAGTGGGAGTTTAAAAGGTGACCTACAAAAATGACAATTTCAATAGCAGGGAGTTAAAATTCAATGAGATCTCATTATGATTTATAGGACTTTGCGAAACTCCAAACACATTTCATGCTAATTTCAACGTTGGCGTCAATTTTGAACCAATCTCCTCTTCGACATTCAAGTTCCTTTTTGGCGCGCTTTTTGGTTTATGACGCATAAACTTTGAGGCAGAAATACTGACTGTCCTATAACCAGGGAATTCCCTTTATTCACTTGAGAATAGTTTCTAAAAAAAATGGAGAGGACGAATGGATAGAAGGGAGGGGATGGATAGAGGCAAGGGGCTGGGTGGATTGAAGGAAGGGGCATGCCTTATTCATCTCCACTTATTCATATCTACTTAGGAGTATGATGAAATACAGAGGAGGAAACCACTGACTTAACCACTGGCACCAGGCATCAATGATCCTAACCAGATACACTATCACTATAAGAAATGAAACTAAACTTTTTTATTTTAGTCTAGTGATCATGTGATCCAGCAAGAAACAGTTAGTTCCACATTGGTAGATCACAGAGCATACCCACTCAAGCTGAAAATCTTAATATGTAAACTGCTCTCAAGAAAAAGCCACTTCTGCAAAAGCCTTGTTTTATTTGACACAAGGAGAAAGGATGTGGTTTTTTAAAAAGAAAACCAGAATGCAATAAAGTAGAACTGTTCATATTGAATAAAGATTATTCTTTTCTGGTACCAACTTGCTGCCCTCATTTATTTTCATTAATAACCTTTTTGTCAAAGGTAATATTCAGCTAATTGTTGAAATCAACAAATGACTGAAATAAAGACTACATGTACATTAGTCTTTATGTGATGTCACCAATCCTTATCTATAGCTTTCACTGGAGTAGTAATAATGATAAATGACAATGACATTCTACAGATTGAAAACAATTTGTCCTGTCTTTAGAAGGTGAATAAGTTATTGTCCTAGATCCTGTTTTCCAAACCTACTAAAATGCCAGTGGGTCCAATCACTTGACTTGGTCTTAGTTTTGAGGGATGCATGACTTTTCAGATTTAATATGTGAGTCACAAACCACTCCAAAAGAATCCATCCAATGAAATGTTAGGCTTGATGTGTGGAAGTTTTCTTTTTTCTCGTAGCTCCCAGAAAACATGTGGGCGCCATCTCTACTTACGTTCAAGAAACGTCTAGATAAAGGTGGGATACTATGAGGCAATGACAGGCCCTCTTTGCCATAGAGCCACATTCAATTTCATGGATGTGGCCATCAAGGTAAAACCATGGAGCTACAAACTGAGATAGCTCCATTGAATATCTTAACAGTTTTTTGCTTTTATTCGCTTCTCTCAAATAAAATGTACATGCTTGAGTCAAGTTGAGTGCCACTAAATGTACCCTGTTAATTTTAAAATTTCTGGAGCAGATAACAATTTCTGGAGCAGATAAGAAATTTCTTCACCCTTCAATTCCTTTCATTGTACTCAAAGACAGTGTTCTCATTTTTCTTGCAATCATGATACTGTGATTGGTTGAAGAAAACACAATGTAATGTGTTCTCACTCTAACATGAGCTCCGATCAGACCCCAGTGTGCAATCTGATCAGTCATGAGTAAAACAAAAGTGAAAGGGTGAGGCACTGAAAAATGTGGAATGTAATGGAGCAGGCTAACAGTTCACCTGAAATAAGCAAGTTATACCGCGATAACTTATATGATCTAAGGACATTGATCTGCATTCTCAAGATTCTCATCAGTGGATCTGATCACCTGCTCCAGATCATGATCCAACAGTATGGAATCTCATCAGTGGATCTGATCACCTGCTCCAGATCATGATCCAACAGTATAGAATCTCATCAGTAGATCTGATCACCTGCTCCAGATCATGTTTCAACAGTATAGAATCTCATCAGTGAATCTGAACACCTGCTCCAAATCATGTTCTAACAGTAGAGAATCTCATCAGTGGATCTGTTCACCTGCTCCAGATCATGATCCAACAGTATGGAATCTCATCAGTGGATCTGATCACCTGCTCCAGATCATGATCCAACAGTATGGAATCTCACCAGTGGATCTGTTTACCTGCTCCAGATCATGATCCAACAGTATGGAATCTCATCAGTGGATCTGATCACCTGCTCCAGATCATGATCCAAAAGTATGGAATCTCACCAGTGGATCTGTTCACCTGCTCCAGATCATGATCCAACAGTATGGAATCTCATCAGTGGATCTGTTTACCTGCTACAGATCATGATCCAGCAGTATGGAATCTCATCAGTGGATCTGATCACCTGCTCCAGATCATGAGCCAACAGTATGGAATCCCATCAGTGAATCTGATCACCTGCTCCAGATCATGATCCAACAGTGTGGAATCTCACCAGTAGATCTGTTCACCTGCTCCAGATCATGATCCAACCAGTATGGAATCTCATCAGTGGATCTGATCACCTGCTCCAGATCATGATCCAACAGCATGGAATCTCATCAGTGGATCTGTTCACCTGCTCCAGATCATGATCCAACAGTATAGAATCTCTTCAGTGGATCTGATCACCTGCTACAGATCATGATCCAACAGTATGGAATCTCATCAGTGGATCTGTTTACCTGCTACAGATCATGATCCAACAGTATGAAATCTCATCAGTGAATCTGATCACCTGCTCCAGATCATGATCCAACAGTATGGAATCTCATCAGTGGATCTGATCACCTGCTCCAGATCATGATCCAACAGTGTGGAATCTCACCAGTGGATCTGTTTACCTGCTACAGATCATATTCCAACAGTGTGGAATCTCATCAGTGGATCTGATCACCTGCTCCAGATCATGATCCAACAGTATGGAATCTCATCAGTGAATCTGATCACCTGCTCCAGATCATGATCCAACAGTATGGAATCTCACCAGTAGATCTGTTTACCTGCTACAGATCATATTCCAACAGTGTGGATTCTCATCAGTGGATCTGGATCTGATCCAACCAGTATGGCTCATCAGTGGATCTGATCACCTGCTCCAGATCATGATCCAACCAGTATGGAATCTCATCAGTGGATCTGATCACCTGCTCCAGATCATGATCCAACAATATGGAATCTCATCAGTGGATCTGATCACCTGCTCCAGATCATGATCCAACAGTATGGAATCTCATCAGTGGATCTGTTCACCTGCTCCAGATCATGATCCAACAGTATGGTATCTCATCAGTGAATCTGATCACCTGCTCCAGATCATGAACCAATTAGTATGGAATCTCACCAGTGGATCTGATCACCTGCTCCAGATCATGATCCAACAGTATGGAATCTCATCAGTGGATCTGTTCACCTGCTCCAGATCATGATCCAACAGTATGGAATCTCATCAGTGGATCTGTTCACCTGCTCCAGATCATGATCCAACAGTATGGAATCTCATCAGTGGATCTGATCACCTGCTCCAGATCATGATCCAACCAGTATGGAATCTCATCAGCGGATCTGATCACCTGCTTCAGATCATGATCCAACAGTACCCTTGCCCTAGCATCAAGATCAAGTGACTGCGATGAAATCCAATAAGTGTTTTCACATAAGCGGATCTGATATATCAGATGGGTGTGATCCTGAGCTCACGCTCCAGTCAGAACACATGAAGACGCTTGACCAAGTTACAGCAAGGAGTATAAGTTACCGTATCATTAATAGCAGTCCTATCATGGAGCTATGGTCCTATCAAACATTTACAACATTTTCTTGTAATCTTGACAGTTTATGGTAATTCATCTGAACTTGATATGGACAAAAAGACAAAAACCAATTTCATATGATTCAAAATCAAACTGCCAAAAGAACTGGCACATACTTGGCAGACTTAAAGGATTATTCCCACATTTCTCTCAAAGTGAGATCCAGAGTCACAAAAGGGATTAACAGTTTTAGGAAAGAAATACAAATTCAAATTTGCCTTGGAAATTTATTTTAATGTTTGAAAATGTGTGAATGTTTGTCATGTTCTGAATAATTAACTTGTTGAACACATAGAACTGTCATGATGCATCTATAATTCATGACTCACAGTAAATCACTGCCCCTAAATACAAACATATTTGTGCTGAAGAAACAATAATTACATGCCTTGTGAATTTTTATCAGCATTTAACCTGTTCCCTGTTAAATGTAATACCTACAGTATAAAGTGGCTTTATCATTTTTTAGCTTTTCCAGATTTAGTCAAAATGTTTAAACGTGGAAATTTGGGAGCAAATAGGAGAGCTTGTTTTAAGTTCAACATAAACTTGCAAATGATGGGCTTGCAAGTGAAACCTTTACAAGCTTGCAAGTCTAGCTCACCCCAATCAGGAAAAGCTCCAGTGTGTTGTTATTGATACACCAAAAGCTTGCAAGAGCTCCTAATTGGCCAACTCATAGTACACATGTTCACAGTTCCATCCATCATTTTAAGTTGTGAGTAAACAAACAATATTCCTTATTGACTGTAACAATAAGAAATTTCTAATGTCACTTAATCAAAAATTCTCTTGCTTTAATTTTGTTCTGTTCCTAATATGTTATGTAACTTTTAAGTATTCTAGGTAATATTAAGTTATCGGGAAAAACTTGTGGTCCTAACATAGAACGTAAAATTTGACGCCAATTTATAACCTTAGGCCATGTACAACATGTGTATTTCTAAACGACGAGTGATAATACCACAAACCAAGAGCGTATTTCGCTGTGTGCTCAAGCTGGTTGGTTTTTACTCATGATATGTCCTTGTCCACATAAGCAGACTGAAACTGTGCACTGGTGAATTAATGCTTTTGAAAAGCTTAAATTTTGGAACTATTTTAAATTTCCCACATTTTTCTATTCTGTAGTTGGTAGTTAAGTTCAGATTATAGATTTTGTTAATCTTTCCACACATTTTTGGTCACTGTGGCTATCTTTGTTCCAAAAAACAAATTTAAGAGTAGCTGTCACCCATTTTTCACTGCCCCAATAAGGGTGCGTTTTATAAGCCTTTAACATTCAAAAGCAGTCTGTAGAGAGGACATGCATAGCACAGTGTAACAAGTGCGCTGAAGAATGGGGTATTTTTTTTTATTATCCCAATTTAAGAAATGATAGATGTTTCAATGTTTTAAAGTTCCTTTCATGATAATGTTCAAAACCTTGAACCGTTCAGCTGACAATCTGTCCGAGACAGTATCTCCATGCCGAGACAAAGCTATAAACCTGCAAAATTCACTCTTATGTTCATACATCTAAGAAGAAGCTCACCGATAATCCTGACTACCGGATTTGAAATTTCCATAATCAAACATTTCTCATTCTCATTTTCATTACTATATTCACATACCAAACAAAAATATTTTTAATCATACAAAATACCTTAAATATCTTTATAAACATCCCCGTCGAAAACATCAATCAGTCAAAGCAGAACCCAAGAAAGGTTTCAAATTGGAGGGAATGATTTACTATTCTCCTTCCTACAAATGCATTTGTAATTTTTGCTCTGCAGGAGTGTAACTGTTCTGCATTTGTCATTATGTGTCACTTGACCAGCAAGGAACTGCATTTATTGTCTATGGTGACCTACAGGAAATATTTACATAATTGCCATAAAATGTTAACAAAACAATGTATTATCCCATGAGTGCAACACTAAAAGCCCAATCATGCTAGTTTTAGACTTACTGGATGTTGCAATTTTTTTCTTCAAATATTGCTTATGAAAAAAAAGTTAATGGAAAAGTTTACTGGTTTAATTATGCCCATTTTCTGTCAATCTGCTACATACATACAAGGTTCGAGTTAATGACAAATTTGTTGTATATCATGCTATGGCTGAAATTTTTAAGACACATGTTGTATCTGCGTCGTAACATTGAGATATAGCATGTGGAATTTTACGACAGAGTTTTTCATTACCTTTAATGAAAATCTTACCGCTGTGATGCGATTAAAATTTATTTCACACAAAAATTATTTTGAATTCCTCAGAAATAAAACAAAAATGACAACTACGAGACTAACAGCCGATTCAACATGTTCGTACAAGTACTGTACATAAACACATATAGGCCAGTATAGTCAGTATATACATGTACACTGTACGTGGAAGTTTTGATGTTGTTTTGAATGCAGGCTGTCAATTGTCAACAATATTATTAGCTAGGATTCTACTTTGATTCACTTTAGCGAGGCAGGCCTACACAATTGTGTGTGTGTGTTAACAATACTTGCAAGCTTTTTGTACTGCTGTACATGACGCAGTGCCCTGTACATACGACGGCAAATTTACATAATACACCAAAAATCAAGGGCTTGTCGAACCAAACACGCCAGACAAATTGAGCGCAAACTCTGGCTGCATACATATACTTTCGTAAGCTTCCAAAGATCATCCAATAGTAGGACAATAATACAAAACTGATCCTATAAACTTAAACTCTTACATAACAGTAATATCTTAAGTTATATTTATTTATTCAACTCGATCACATTAGTATGTTACTGTATATAGCCAAGAAATAGATGATTTTGAGAAAGTCCAAACTTGAAAGAAAATAGGAACAGAATATTATAGTTACTTTTGTAACAATTCATCCAATTTAGTTAATGACAATTAGCATACTCCAATCCTCACATCCCGGCCACACACACACCATTAATCGGACTACAATTTCACCTTTAGATTCCCAATCTTACAGTATATTGATTACATCTAAGCATATAATAATACTTCTATGATTTAGAACTGGTAATATTTGTTACAAAATCAAATACCATTTGAATGTCTTAGTTAGGCTAATTATCATGTACATATAGTTAACCTTCTTGCTTAGACTGAGTGCAATCTTTGCAATGGCCTATGCTACCTACACATAAATCCCTTCAAAGATTTGTATTTAAGAAACAAAGACAATTTCCCCAGCATGAAATACATTCATTGGAAATTGACCAGATTGCTTAGTATGACTGACTGTACACAAACCAGTATTAAAGCCTACAGACTTATCCCTGTTGTTTAAAAGAACATTATTTGTTGTTTTCTGTTGAATGCAGTCAATATTTATTGATTCTCTTTCTACTCAGAAAGAGATTATTGAAGGGCGAGAGCAAGGTCAAATTCCCACAGAGAGGCAGTTTACACATTATGCACTGATGGCTTTTTAATTGGCAGGAAAACACAAATAACTGTACAAATTCTTTGTTAAGGGCAATAATAACTCACTCTCCCCAATATTTGCTTTTATAGCGAGATCTTTAGCGTTAAGTTACAAATCTTCACTTTGTTCAATAAATCACTTTGCTTTCTATCCCCCCCCCCCCCCCTCCCCCACCCCCCTTCTCTTTTCCCTACCTCCCCTGCTGCCTCCAATTTCCAAATAACTATTACAAATTCAGTTATGTTTTTCATCATTCCTAGAATTTTATTTCCAAATAAATGAAACAGACCATAAAATTAGAAAAGCTGCATGTATTTATAATCATGTTCTGTTCACTCAGGCTCCTTGAAACCAACGCTACAAAACACATTAATGTGGCAGCCCCACATTCATGTAATTATCTAAAATGTTCTTCTTAACCTGTAGTATACAAATGTAATCACAATATCCCAGCATGTGCAACCTGCTATGAATTCATGATTACTCAAAGACATTACATTAGTGTATCTAGCTCATAACACTCAGAATGGTGGGTGTACAGTAAACATTGCACTTACATGTACTTTTATGTGATAGTATTCTTATGCATCAATTGGAGAGTGCTGTATACAAATATGAACTGTACATTATGAAGTTCTGAACTACCATAGGCAGGGCCCATGAGAAGGGGGAACTTTTTATTCTGAATTTATGGTGATTTTATGTAATTTTATAGCATGATTTTCCTCTCCCTGCCCCTACTCTCCCCACTTTTGGTAGGCAAATCCCACCCATGTGAACTACTATTGGTACCATTTTTGTTTTAAAGTAAAAGATCAAAATAAAATTATAAGTTTCTTGAGATATTGTGCCAATATATTGTTAAGGCCATGATTTACCTATAAATAAAGTAAACGATGCAGCAAAGAAAGAATTTGGCAGGCTTGCCCAAAACAGTTCCAACGAAAGACCACCCATTCATTACATAATTCATATTGAAAAAAAATAAAATAAAAAAGTAAATGAAATTACTGGAAAAGTTTTGTGACATTTCATTTATAATATTAAGTTGTTTAAGTGAGTGCATCAATTTCTTAATTGAGTCTCAAGTAAGGCTTATTTTAGTTTATTGCAAAGTAATGTACATCACACCATAATAGGTATGACACTAAATTTATGTTCTTAACCTTCGTTGTCTTTTACTCTGTCCCACTTTCCCCGACCCCCACTCACTAAAATTATTACATAGTTTCCAGTTCCGTCAGTCAATGGCAGTTTATTACCTCATACTTTTAATCACCTGCCCCTAACATTCCTACAAACCAGAACTTTCAAATTAGTTTCCTAATGTAGTATTGCACTTACATTTCACTAATAATCTTACCTTTACTGAAAGCAGGGATACTGTATATAAACAGCATCCCTACTGAAAAGTATCAAAACACATACCTTCACAAGTTATGAATCTCAACAGAACCTGTTTATAAACAGACCGGAATCCTGCACTAGTACTGAACTCCCCAATGATTATGATGGACATAATCCTAGTTTATATTGTCTGTTGTGTGTGTGCCACCCAATCTTCATGCCCTCCTGCACTTCCAATTCGCTGAATAATTACAATAAATCACAAGTCTCCTGTACTTTATCAACGACATCTACAGACTGAAAACTTATTTTGATGGAATGGAAATTGGGATGTTAGAAGTGGTGATGCTACAGGTTTTTTGTCTACACAAAGAAGTCACCTTGTTGATAATGGAAATAAAATTAGAATGGGTGATTAATCGCTAAATATTCTCAACAGATTTGTTATATTTAAACAGGTATTACCTTTGTGCTAGATTCTGAGCTTAAAATGGAATGGTACTAAAATTGATATTCACCTCATTATCGTTGTCTAGACCTACTTTTTCTCACACAATGGAAGTTAGTTCACGTATTCTTTATTATACTACTCTGTTACATTTTGAGTAGTGGAAAGTTAAATCTCTTAATAACATTTTATGAAGGTCAGTCAAAAGTTTAATCCCTAAGTGAGGAGGAAAAAGCACAAATCAAACACAGCTTAATTGAAGGACAAACTAGCTTTGAAAAAAGCCTCAATATTTATTTGGTATAAACAGAAAGAACAGTCTCTTAATTCTGTTCATTCTTACTTTTTAAGTTAATTCTCCATGTTTTGCAAAGGGTTTCAGTCATTCTCAGGGATTAAAGTTAGCAGCAAACAGCTCTAGCCCAAAGGAGAGAATGACCTTACTTTCACTAGCTACTGTAATTATCTTCAAGAAATATGTCTCCTATTCTGTTAAAACACTTGAGTGTAAATGAGTTTAGTCACACCTTCACTTTCTTAACAATTGTTTATTTCATTGTATTTTAAATTATTTTTTGACAAATAATTTCAACAATAAGTTATTTTTACAACATCTTTTTACAACTTGGTAACATTTTAAGCTGTATGTAAATCAGTTACCTGACCAATGATTGAAATGAAAATAATCTCAGAAAATATTTGATAAAATACACAAAGATTATGGAGGAATGTAAGGTTGTGGAGTTATAACTAGTCTGATTTCAGTCATTTCTACACAAATCAAACAGAACTTAAAACTTTAATATCTCCTTAACAGAATAAGATTGTTGTGCAACAATCTTCATTACAGGAAACTGGTATTACACAACAGAAGCCATGAAAAGAACTTTGCTGATTAAAACCATGTCCCATTTTACAAACTCCTTAAAAGTATTCAAATTCCCAACTTATGCCTTTAGGAAACATGAGAAATAAATGCAGGCGAAAAAATGGTACAGCGTGCAGTATGTATCTCCTTCACAAAAAAGGATATAAAGAGGCATTAGACCAAAAAGTAAGCAGGCAATTTTCTACCGACTTTAAATAGTCAGCAAGATTTTTGACTTCAGTGGATAGCAACAAAACTTGTGTAACATAAATACTGATACCCAGTAGTTAATAGGCCTACCAGTTACTTCATCAATATAAGAAGCTGTGACCCTCACGTACAAACTTGTCAATTGTATGACCCACCCCTACTACCCCCGGCAATGTCAGTCAAAGGTGAGTCATTGACATATGAAATAGTGACTCACATGTGCGTCATTGTACCAAATTGTCAGTCACCAGAGTGACTCTGGGGTGGGTCAATTCACTTCAGATCTATTGACTTTGTACAGAGTGATTGATTTGGGGGAAGTCATTTCACAAAAATGTCACTCACACTGAGGGGTGCATCAATGTACTGTACATGTTTTGTCCACCCACTTTGGTGCAATATGACTCCCCTTGTCAGGGGGTGTAGGAGTGAGTTACACAGCTGACAATTGCATTATGGGTCTCGTTCAAAGCATAAAGCCTGACCTCAGAAAACTATCATCTGAACAGAACCTAAATGTTTTCCGAACATATTCAAAGTTACTTGAAGGACTGTACAAATAAGCAGTTCATATTGATTGCTATAAACCAGCTCCTGCCACCAACCATATACTACAAAGAGCCTCTGGCCAAAAGTTAAGTTTCTAATTCAATTTGATTATGCAAAATGGTAACCTAGATTATTGATGATCAGACAATGCTAACAAACACCAAAATTCTTAACCTCACTACTTTAGAGCAGCCCGTGGTTATGAAGCTCAGGAAAGACTTGTTACATTTCCAAGAGGTAAATCAATTAACCTATAATTCTACCATTATCTTATTTTCTTAAGTATCATTGAATAATGATGAAATGAGAAAGATTCAGAACTGGTTACTGACCAAGAAAAATACTAAAACAAAGTACAAGTTGATTTGACCGCAATCTAGTGACATAGATTTTACAGATCTGTCAAATAAGTACATGTAGCTGGTAGAACTACAGAGCATGAATATGCAACGCCAATTGGGCAAAAATAAATCACATCTCTTAGTAGTACGTCAACACATAACACTTTCTTAATTGCATTTAACTTTTTCCAATCCTCTACACTTCTACATACCCATCAGCATAGCAGCCCAATTTTGTTTGAAGTTCCAGAAACTTCAGAAAGTTTCCCAAAAGAGTAACATCACTGATACTAACTCAAGCATGACTTTACCCTCATTTAGAAATACTGTTGCCCAAAAATATACCATTTAGGGGAGCAATTTTCTGCCTCTTGCAAAACTTAAAGAGAACAATTCCTTAAACAAATTGGCTATGCAACTTTAGTAGTGTCATGCAGATTTTCATCTCGCCTTTCTGAAATATCAAAGGGCCATTTTTTTTTTTTGAATTAACCTTTCAGTGTCCAAAACAGGAAGGGTTACTAGCTGAACAGCTGAGATTTGATGGGATGCATAAAATATATGCACCTGTATAAACAACAACATAACCTAAAGAAATTCTGGATGAATAAATGAAATCCTTTTCATTCTTTGCCCCATTTTTCCCTTAAGCCTAATTTGCAGTGAAAAAAGAAAAGAAAAAAGAATAACAGAGGCTAAAAATCAGTCAAGGATAAATATATACATCACAGTCACAACCCCCTTAGTCACAGAGGTGTTTGTTTATTAATTAAAGAAGTAGGACATGCATAAAAGGTGAACTAGAACAATAAGGGTGGGCGTCTCTTTCAGCCTGCTAAAGTGATACAATTTGAGTGTTAATATGAATCTTAGATGACTACTGGGTATACATGTCACTATTGATGTCAGAGCATTTCTTAGCTCTATCCACTTGGGTCAAAAAGCTTTGTTGAATATGTTAGTCTTTACAAATTGCGCCCTCACTTTTCAGTATACCTTTCATAGCAAAGATGTTAGAAGTCATCAATGACTGAGTTTTAAAAACTAAACAATTTCATCAAGATCTTGAAAATATCCTCAACTAATACGTCGTAAATCTAAAATTATATTAAAAATTCTTGGAACTTTGATCAGCCGCAATACTTCAGAACAAACATGAGCTACATTTTTTTCTAGTCAGAATTTGATGGTCAAAGATTACATACAAAAATAAATTTGATAACTGTGACTAGAAATTATTTTGTCATCTAAATTTGAAGTTCCAAGACAGCAATGGCTGTACCTCTGGATCTATATATGCAGAATGCCAGGGCTGGCAGGCTTGGAGAGGAATAAAATATGCATCTGAGGAGGGAAGACAAATATTCACACTTGGAAAAAGTACATTGAGATGGGTTACTGATGCAAAGTAATGGTAAGAAAGGTTTTAATCAACATAGCTGATCACAACTGTGAAGTCATCGTTATTCCCTAAGTTAACAATCTATGGACAGGAAGATCATATCATATTTGTTATTTTGCTACATTTTCTGCATTTCTAATCCATTGGGTTTTATTTTGTTTATAGTATTGGAGAGATTTTCTGCATTTCTAAGTGTGATGCATACCATTATTTGTTTTGATACAATTTATAGTTATTTATGTTGTTTCTTATGTTTTATATAATTTTTAAAAAAAAAAAAAAATTATGAAGGGAGTGTTAAAAACATGGAATACACTTTATAAGGATTGATAAATCACAAATTCACCAGAAGCATTAGGGATAGTATTCAAACAAAATGTCCAAGTTATTCCAAAATGATAAATGCAGCAAATAAAATTTAACTAAAGAAATAGACAAAGCAAAACAAAAGAATTACTCAGGAAACTCCTGGTAGAATGGGTGAATTGTAAACCCAATATCACCTGGAAAACAATGTCCTGGTAGAATGGGTGAATTGTGAACCCAATATCACCTGGAAACAATGTCCTGGTTAAATGGGTGAATTGTGAACCCAATATCACCTGGAAACAATGTCCTGGTTGAATGGGTGAATTGTGAACCCAATATCACCTGGAAACAATGTCCTGGTTGAATGGGTGAATTGTGAACCCAATATCACCTGAAAACAATGTCCTGGTAGAATGGGTGAATTGTGAATCCAATATCACCTGGAAACAATGTCCTGGTAAAATGGGTGAATTGTGAACCCAATATCACCTGGAAACAATGCCCTGGTTGAATGGGCGAATTGTGAACCCAATATCACCTGGAAACAATGTCCTGGTAGAATGGGTGAATTGTGAACCCAATATCACCTGAAAACAATGTCCTGGTAGAATGGGTGAATTGTGAACCCAATATCACCTGAAATTAATGTCCTGGTAGAATGGGTGAATTGTGAACCCAATATCACCTGAAAACAATGTCCTGGTAGAATGGGTGAATTGTGAACCCAATATCACCTGGAAACAATGTCCTGGTAGAATGGGTGAATTGTGAACCCAATATCACCTGGAAACAATGTCCAGGTAGAATGGGTGAATTGTGAACCCAATATCACCTGGAAACAATGCCCTGGTTGAATGGGTGAATGGTGAACCCAATATCACCTGGAAACAATGTCCTGGTAGAATGGGTGAATTGTGAACCCAATATCACCTGAAAACAATGTCCTGGTAGAATGGGTGAATTGTGAACCCAATATCACCTGGAAACAATGTCCTGGTAGAATGGGTGAATTGTGAACCCAATATCACCTGGAAACAATGTCCTGGTAGAATGGGTGAATTGTGAACCCAATATCACCTGGAAACAATGTCCTGGTAGAATGGGTGAATTGTGAACCCAATATCACCTGGAAACAATGTTTCATTCTAAAAACTGGACAAGACTTGCATTGCATATCAGAAAATATCGGCCTTTTTCTCAAAACCATGCTAAAGCTGAAGAAGAAAAATCAGAATACTTTGACCTACCTTCAAGTTTAACTGGTTTTGGGGGCCCTTCCAGAGGGTAATAAATATTTTCAAAATGTCACATATAACCACAAACCTTTCTTTTTCTTTCAATAAAATAACAAATGTCATTAGGCTTGGCTTCTTATATAAGCTAATGTGGAGTACTCACATGTCATTAGGCTTGGCTTTTTATATAAGCTAATGTACTAGTATTCAAATGTCATGCATCTGTCAAAGAGGTTCAAAATGCGATCTTGATAAAAAATTATGTTAACACACTTTTTAAGAAGTTTTGACAAAAAGATGAATTAGAAATATAGACTTGTTCTATACTGTTAATAAAAATAGAGCACTGATAAATTCCTAATACAATCCTTGTTTGGGAGACTTACAATCTACAGTCTTGGATAAAATTTCTTGAGCCACCTAATATTCAATGGTGTTTTCTGTTAAATCTGTTGTCAAAATTGCTTCTTTATTTTTCGCATAAAATATATCTATTGGGTTATTGTAGACCATGGGGAATGTTTATTTATAGATGACATTAAGAGCATGATTTTTAATTCATTTTCACCTCTTTGCTCTCCTCCACACAGCCAAGCATCCTTCTCCCTCCCCACCCCTTCCCATTCAATGCTGGCATATATATAGTTGACTAAACTACCGTTCATTCAAAAGAAGGTAATTCAGAAAAATTCTGGTCCAATATTAAAAGGGGGCAGGAACGGAGGGGGAGAGGGGGGGGGGGATATTTCATTGATTGTATATTGGGATATATTTCTTTCTTTTTTTAAATAGTAAGTGTGTCTCCAGAATTTGTCCAAGATTGTCTGAGACTGGAATGCAGAAGTAAAAGGACAAGTTGCTGGATTTATTTTGCCATCTTTTGATAATTTATTGCTGTTTAATTTAATGTTTAAAATATTCAATCTCAAATTCTTATTCTGAATAGTTACTGGAGTTTAAGGAATTTAACAAAACAATTGAACTGTCAACAGCCATGGACAATGTTTGAATAGTTAGTTCAAACTTTTTGAGGATTATTATTAACAAAGGCTTTGCATGCCTCTTTAACACTTGGAATGCCGCCCAAAACGACATTTGTATTTCTGATGAAATAACATTCTGATTGAACATACAAGATAAAGAAATCGATATTTTGATAAATCGAGAATAATTTCTAACATCTAATAAAACACAGGTTTCAAATGCAAAATCTAATATGTTATGTCTGTAGATTCGACCCAGGAAGAAATGATAACAGACTTTGAAACTCCCACAAGACCATTGACTCGAATGTTAGTATTTTCAGAAAATATGCAGGTATTGTTAGGGTAAAAGGTTAACAATGGGTAAGTAATCTACCACAAATTAATACCAATTTAAGTATTCATAAGTTCTGCTAAGTTTTGTTTGGCATTTCAAATTATTCAAATTGGTCAAGTTCTTTAGATAAATCACGAAAGATTTGAAATTATTAGTTGGTTATTACCCTGCTGACATTCTACCCCTTTTTTTTTTATTAAAGTTCTATTGTCTCCAACAATTTACCTTAAAATGACAGTAGAATGTGGCGTAGTGCTGAAATACATTTATAAATAACAACAAAATTACTATCCAAAGTAACGTTTGATCATGTTCGAGAACACTACATTCCGCAAAATTCAATGCTCTTTTTAATTTACCTGGCCAGTAAAATTGTACCATATACCTTGTCTTAATTGCACTCAAATTCTCCGATTACATTTTGATATTTTTCCAGTGCCGCTTCAAATTCTAACAATTGCAAGAAGTCCCTGTCCCCGAAAAGAAATCTGATCATCTTAATTTACAAGTTAACAATTCCTAAGCAAGTTTAAGAAACTTTGAAAAGTTTGCTCATTTTCGTCAAGGACTTCCGCAATAAATGCACAGAAAATCTTGGACAAAATTCCTTGAGACACTATATATTTATTGGTATTTTCTGTCAAATCTGTTGTCAAAATTGCTTCTTTATTTTTTGCATAAAATACATCTATTGGGTTATTGTAGACCAAGCATCCTCTGCCCCCTCCCCACCCCTTCCATTCAATGTTGCATACAGTATATGTAGTTGACTTAAACATTCATTCAAAATAAGGTAAAGCAGACACAATTTTGGTCCTGGGCAAGGGGGAGGGGGGGGGGGGTATTTTATTGATTATATATTTAAATATACTTTTATTTTCCTAATTTTCTGGGTTTTTATATATATAACTTTTATGTAACTTTTATATTTATAACTTTTATATTTATATTTCTTTTTAAATATCTTTGTACATTTTGCTACAGGGCTGCAAATTTTCCATATTTTGTTGTGGACGAAATAAATTGATCTTATCTTATCTTATATTTATATTTGTTGTAAATAGTAAGTGAGTGTCTCAAGTACTTTGTTCAAGATTGTAGTTAACTTAACATCCTACTTAGTTCTGTCCTATGCAGATAATTCTTTCTGAATTCTGACTTGAGTTATTGTACAGAATGATGGATAACAATGATGAACACAATGCACAATGTTAAACAAAAACAATAAGATAAAAACATGATGCATGCAGATGACAAAGATATAACAACAGCTGAAAGATAACTCCTGCAATACGAGACCCATGTCTAATGGGCTTTAGTCCCACACCTCACCACTTTCCCCAATTCAGAGATGTATCACAGAGTATTTTACTACTTTATAGAAAGGAATGTGGAACCTTCTTGCATTACAACTTCTTCTCTGCTTAATATTTTCAATTTTCATGATTCTTAATAGATTAGCTTATGTTGTCTCTATTCCAAAGAGCTTAAAATCATTTATATCATGCAAGAACATCTGAAAATAATTTACTTAAGATTTTAGGGGTTACAGATATTTCTTTGCTTTGACAACCTTTTAATATTTAAAGTGGCGCTAGATTTGAGGTGTATCGGCGTAATTTTGTATAGACTCTAAAATATTCAAACAATTAGCATTTTGACCCATACAAAATGTACCTAACACCAATATCTATATCAAGTAGTATGATCTAAGATTAAAAAACAATAACATTGAATCATTTTCAGAGGCAAAACATAATTTGTAAAGTTTACCACCAACTGACACCCTCACTGTTGGGTTTAAGTCTCCTTTAAGATTTGATTTCATATCTTAAAGGAGTAGTTCAGGGGTCAGGCCACTTAATCTCATATGAAAGAGGTCTTCAAAAGAAACAGAATGGTGAAGAAAGCATTAATGAATCTTATCCGTTAAGGAGATATTCAAGTTTAAAGTTTGATATATTTGTGTAGAAACAACTGAAATCAGACTAGTTGTGCCGTCATAGCCTCAGATTCCTCAAAGTCTTTATGTATTTTATCATATTTTGTCCTGCAATTTTGTGGCTTGAAAATCATTGGATTTGTCAGGAAAATAGTAAAAAAAGAATAATCTTGTATGGGTGATCATAATTTACCACCTGAGTAAAGTTTGAGGAAAAAAAACTTAATAAATTTTCTTTAAAATACATTAACAATTGTTAAGAATGTGAGGATGAGAACGCCAACCTTCCATAGTAGACTTACTACACCAGTCATTTCTACATAGATAAGACAGAGCTTTAAACTTTACTATCTCCTTAACGTTATAAGTTTTTTGAAATTGAAAGCTTCCTTCAACATGTTTCTTTCAAAGTCATCTTTCATTTAAGAAAGACGGACATGCCTAACCACTGAACTAATCCTTTAAGATGAAAACCACCCCACTTTACACTAAAAGAGGGAGGCTCGCCTCAAAAATAAAAATACAGCTAAAATAAACCGTATTTTTGATGATGTCACTATAACTTCGTTGATGGAGTTATCGATCCCTGTTCGTTAGATCATGCATTCATTATGTGTTGTGTATGTGTGTGAAGATTTAATTGAAGTGCATAACGTTATTACTATGCCATCTACGGGAAACTTCTCTTTTCAACGTATTTGTCAGAAAGAAAAAAGTGAAAATGAATAGCAGTCAACAAACAAAAATTACAATAAGTAAAAAAAAGGAAACAAAAAATTAGAGAAAAATGGTTCTGGCGGAGTCTGTCGTCTTAAACAACTCGGCCACAGCGATTGTTAGGTATGCGGTCTTTAATTTTTCTATTTACATACAACCGTGAAATAACGACCAAAAAATCATGCAGCAATTGGTTGAAATTTCAACCAATCAATGATTTAATCAAGTTCTAAGCAGTCTCCATATGACGATTTCGTCTCTTTAATTAAGTAACCCATTTCAAGAAAATTTATGCGCATACAAATTGAAAAATTTAAGACCACAAATTCAAAGCCTTTAGATCAGAAATTCCATAATACATCTCACAACTTTTTCATTTGCATTTTAAACATCCCTTTTGACGTGTGCTAATTAGAGCAGTTATTTCCTTCATATTTCTGAAATTCCCTTGTTAGATACAAATTATAGTTTGCGGTTGTGAAAACACATTCTATCAAAGTAAGCTTGTATGATCTTTAAAGTGTGCACTAAACACGAAGGGGTCTGGGGTGTTTATATTCCCCTATCCCAGATAACATATTACTTACCTCAATTCAGAGACGTATCAACGGAGATGTCCAGCTCAAACTTAACCAGACTAGAATAACATTTTTAAACTCTTAAATAGAAATAATTCCTCTTGGTCTCTTCTTGAATAAATTAACAGTATTTGCATAACTTTGCATATTAATACATAGAAATTGAGACAGCTCTGCAAAATGGTAACATCTAGGGGTGTCAAGTATGGATAAATCAGATATAGATTATCTAAAAATGGTGATATATCATCATATCACAATAATTTCAATTACTAATTTTGTAAAACTGCTTATGTTTTCTGCATGCATATCTCATTTATCCAATAAAACCTTGAGCTAAGGAAAGGAAACCAAATATGCTGCAAATATTTCAAGCACGTTTACATGTGAAAATATGCTGCAAATATCCTGTTAAAGTCTCATTCATTTGCCATATTGATGAACTTCTGCTTTAATAAGCACATTTACATGTGAAAATGGAATATCACATGGTCAGGGTGTTTTTGATATCATGCAAAAACCAATATCATGATATCACAAACATTTTTTGATTACTTGCAATTTTCAGAGCTTTTATTTTGATAGATTGAAAATTATGTGGCTCTACTCCATTGAGCTTAAAATCATGACTTTCATGCAAGAAACATCTGAAAAGACTTTACTTGAGATATTACGATTGCAGGAATATCTCTTTTATTTCATATTTTAAGATGAAATTATCCCACTTTACACTTAACTGACCGACCCATTTCAGGAAAATTTATGCGCATATAAATTGCACAAATTAAGATCACAAGTAATAAGACTTCCATCAGAAATTACAAATATATCTAACCAATATTTCATTTGCATTTAAAAATCTCTTTTGACGTGTGTTAATTAGAGCAGATCTTACTGTCCAATCGGACTCGAGAAGATACAACTATGATACTAAGATACAACTACTATGCTTAGATACAGTTATGATACTTAGCGCTTCATATATCTGGTGTGAAAGCAAGTTCAATCAGAGTGTGCAGCATGTATTATCTTTTAAGTGTTTTGAGTTATTCAAGATTAATACTTTTCCTGTTAGTATTAAATTTCTTGTAATGGCCCATTATGCAATAGTTAACACTAACAGTAAAAATATGTGGTGAAGTACATCCGTTGAAACTAAACAAATGCGGATTTCCCTTTGTATTTTCCAAAAATATTTGGAAAGCTTAACCCTTCTAACTTTTCAAAAGCGAACTGGGTACAAATATTACTCAAATGCGGCACAATTTTTCAACAATTTCTTCACATTTTGTTCAGCGGCAGTGCTTAGGCAGTATATGCAGCTTTTTGAGCCATTATTAGACATGATTTGGGGGCAAGTTAGGGGTTTGAAGTAAAGTAGTTTGAAGGATTGTTTTCACTAAATGCTCGTAGGGTTAAGTTAAAAGTACCTCTTTTTTAACTTGTGATTCCTCAACAAATTTTACCCTGACATCCCCGACAGGAGTTCCAGGCCTCCCCCACAGGGGGTATCGTGCCCCCTCCACTCCAGACCACCCTGGTGCCACCACTGATATTGGGTTTTTTTTTGTTTCACTTTTGACTGTTGAGTACTAACCTCACCTGATAAAATGTCTTGGACCAAAGAAATGACCAAACTCTAACAGATACCTTGCAATGCCAAATTATTGCAATAGTATTGAGCCACCTCAAAGAAGAAACTTTAAATAAACTAAACAGAAATCACAATACGCCCATCCCTACAATACGCCCATCCCTACAATACGCCCATCCCTACAATACGCCCATCCCTACAATACGCCCATCCCTACAATACGCCCATCCCTACAATACGCCCATCCCTACAATACGCCCATCCCTACAATACGCCCATCCCTACAATCGCCCATCCCTACAATCGCCCATCCCTACAATACGCCCATCCCTACAATACGCCCATCCCTACAATACGCCCATCCCTACAATACGCCCATCCCTACAATACGCCCATCCCTACAATACGCCCATCCCTACAATACGCCCATCGCTACAATACGCCCATCCCTACAATACGCCCATCCCTACAATACGCCCATCCCTACAATACGCCCATCCCTACAATACGCCCATCCCTACACGCCCATCGCCACAATACGCCCATCGCTACAATACGCCCAACAATACGCCCATACGCCCATCCCTACAATACGCCCATCCTACAATACGCCCATCCCTACAATACGCCCATCCCTACGCCCATCCCTACAATACGCCCATCCCTACAATACGCCCATCCCTACAATACGCCCATCCCTACGCCCATCCCTACAATACGCCCATCCCTACAATACGCCCATCCCTACAATACGCCCATCGCTACAATACGCCCATCGCTACAATACGCCCATCCCTACAATACGCCCATCCCTACAATACGCCCATCCCTACAATACGCCCATCCCTACAATACGCCCATCACTACAATACGCCCATCACTACAATACGCCCATCACTACAATACGCCCATCCCTACAATACGCCCATCCCTACAATACGCCCATCCCTACAATACGCCCATCCCTACAATACGCCCATCCCTACAATACGCCCATCCCTACAATACGCTTATCACTAATAAGAGAAAAACAACCACCTGACTGATCTTCTTGTTTGACAAAACTTGACATCTCCTTAGGCAGTACGCTATAATACAAGAATGGTGATAAAACAAGGATAAATCATTCATAATCATACAAAAATTGTTCACAAGTTTAACATTGTTTTATCCGTCAACTTCAATTTTGGGTCGTCAAATCATTTCTTGTGTTAACTGCATACACTGGGGATAACCTTACGAGGGATGGCACATCACGAAACATTCACTCTTAACAAATAGCAATTGAGCGAACAGTTCTCTCGCAAGTTCCTAATCAGCTTAAAAGCTTAACAAAAAAAGATCAAATTCAGGTTGTTAAAAATGCATTTTCATTTTCCGCATAAAAAATATTTTGCATCATTTATTAGCATGAAGTTTATGAACATATTACAGTAGAATCTTGCCAGAAGGAACAAGTGTTTCTCTGTAATAATCTCTATTATGTTTTTTAAATATTTTTTAAGATGTATGGACAGCTACATAACTTTCTTGTTTCATTTCCCATTAAAAGAAGCGGACAATTCTGAGAAGTGTAAGTTTAAATTTTGATAATGTCATATGCAGTTTTCAGGTAATGGCTGATTCAAGTCTGAGGATTTTCAAGTTATACAAAACATACAGTACCTCTACAGCTCAAAATCTGTTAATGCTTTATATTCTTTTCTTTAATTTAGAGTCTTCCAAAAAAAAGAGGTTTGTCCATTCTTATATCATGAAGAAATAAAGAGGTCTGCCCATTATTACATAATATGAAGAAATAAGAGGTTTGTTCATTCATACATCATGAAGAAATAAAGAGGTTTGCCAATTGATATATCATGAAGAAATAAGGAGGTTTGTCCATTCATAAATCATTAAGAAATAAAGAGGTTTGCCCATTCATACATCATGAAGAAATAAAGAGGTTGGTCTATTCATACATCATGAAAAAATAAACAGGTTTGCCCATTCGTACATCATCAAAAAAAAAAAAAAGGTTTGCTCTTTCATACATCATGAAAAAAAAAAGAGGTTTGCCCATTCATACATCATGAAGAAATAAAGAGGTTTGCCCATTCATACATCATGAAGAAATAAAGAGGTTTGCCTATTCATACATCACTAAGAAATAAAGAGGTTTGCCTATTCATACATAATGAAGAAATAAAGAGGTTTTCCCATTCATACATAATTAACAAATAAAGAGGTTTATCCATTCATACATCATGAAGAATTAAAGAGGTTTGCCCATTGATATATCATGAAGAAATAAAGAGGTTTGTCCATTCATAAATCATTAAGAAATAAAGAGGTTTGCCCATTCATACATCATTAAGATATAAAGAGGTTTGTCGATTCTCACATCACTAAGAAATAAAGGTTTGTCCATTCATACATCACTAAGAAATAAAGAGGTTTGTCCATTCATACATCATAAAGAAATAAAGAGGTTTGCCCATTCATACATCATGAAGAAATAAAGAGGTTTGTCCATTCATACATCACTAAGAAATAAAGAGGTTTGTCCATTCATACATCATGAAGAAATATTGAGGTTTGCCCATTCATACATCACTAAAAAAAAAAAAAAGAAGGTTTGCCCATTCATACATCATGAAGAAATAAAGAGGTTTGTCCATTCATACATCACTAAGAAATAAAGAGGTTTGTCCATTCATACATCATGAAGAAATAAAGAGGTTTGCCCATTCATACATCACTAAAAAAAAAAAAAAGAAGAGGTTTGCCCATTCATACATCATGAAGAAATAAAGAGGTTTGTCCATTCATACATCACTAAGAAATAAAGAGGTTTGTCCATTCATACATCATGAAGAAATAAAGAGGTTTGCCCATTCATACATCATGAAGAAATAAAGAGGTTTGCCCATTCATACATCACTAAAAAAAAAAAAAGAAGAGGTTTGCCCATTCATACATCATGAAGAAATAAAGAGGTTTGTCCATTCATACATCACTAAGAAATAAAGAGGTTTGTCCATTCATACATCATGAAGAAATAAAGAGGTTTGCCCATTCATACATCACTAAAAAAAAAAAAGAAGAGGTTTGCCCATTCATACATCATGAAGAAATAAAGAGGTTTGTCCATTCATACATCACTAAGAAATAAAGAGGTTTGTCCATTCATACATCATGAAGAAATAAAGAGGTTTGCCCATTCATACATCACTAAAAAAAAAAAAAGAAGAGGTTTGCCCATTCATACATCATAAAGAAATAAAGAGTTTGCCCATTCATACATCACTAAGAAATAAAGAGGTTTGCCCATTCATACATCACTAAGAAATAAAGAGGTTTGCCCATTCATACATGAAGTTCTGTGAATTCAAAAAAAGTGTAATAAGTTAAAGGAAAATTCCTGTTTTTTTTATATTCTATTATATGAAAGAGAACATTTGTTGAAACAATTAAGTTCAAAAATAATTTGGATATGTTAATCCTACCAGGAGATATTTAATTTTTAAGGTTCACAAAAAATGCCAATAAACGAAAAGGAAAAGGCTCAGTATGACATCACAGCAACACATTCTCCCACAAAGTTGATGCAATTCATTAAATTCCATCATCTTTTTTAATTAGTTAAACCTGCTAGAAAAATAAATCGATGAAAGTTACAGTAGGTATTTATATACATTGCCAAATATACCATACTTCAATAACTTTTAGAAAATTGTTTCTAATCATACAGAAACAACCAATTAACTAACGTTCAAAGAAATACATTAACATTTGCCATGGAATTGCCTCAATGACATCATCAAACACGGATTCATTATACTGTACAAAACCTTTAAAATGCAATTGGGAAATCTGTAAAAATCCATCATATCTCGTGAATGGAATAAATATGATATCAACCTGATTTTTGTACCAAATTGGCTCTAAAAGTACGCTCTTTCAAATAAGATCATAAAATCAAAGTACTGAAAGCACTACTGGATTGGTTTGATTCATAGTTGTCATTTGTGTAAATTGATATAATGTATAGTCTTCTTATTTATCGTTCAATTTATAAGTCATTTTTTGTGTTAACATGAAGATTATAACAACAATTTAGCAATATAATTTAAAGTTCTGGTCAAAACATTGACTCAAATCATGACATGACAATCAGTAATTGGTTGGCAATGCGAAACACCACTGGGACTAATAGCTTCCCACTTCACATTGTAGAGTGCACCTCAGAATGTCTCATCATATACCCATTGTAATGGTCCACCCATTATCACACACACACACACTTGTAGTATTCGATTCACTATGGCTTATACAGTATATTTTACATTTACCAGTGTACAGGTGTATGTATGAATCACATCATGGAAACTTTCCTATCATTTCCTTACAGAGGATTTTTCCAGAAAAATCCATCATTACACATCGAAAAACTTCCTCAGATCTTCTTAGTTTGTGTGGTTTTAAGGTAAGGATCATTTTGGCAATATTTTAATGCAAAATGTTCCTCGGTAAGAACTTTTCCTAAAAAAGTTGGCTCGCTGCGAAGTTTGTGTAAAAATATCATATACACCACGATGTTCATTCATTTCTTAGTTTTAGTGCATTTTAAGGACTTATTGGTATTTGTGATGTCATACCTTGCAGGTCATAATTGGTATTTGTGATGCCATACCTTGCAGGTCATAATTGGTATTTGTGATGTCATACCTTGCAGGTCATAATTGGTATTTGTGATACCTTGCAGGTCATAATTGGTATTTGTGATGTCATACTTTGCAGGTCATAATTGATATTATTCTAATATAATATATCATCAAACATCTCTTTTGCAATTCAAAATACAATAAAATTGTACATTCTATGTTGTTCGTGTACACATTACAAAGTATATGATTTGTTAGAATTTTGACAAGTAAACAATGATAATTCACCCGCACCATACAACTGAGAGTAATAATACATCGAAACAATCTCCTTAAATATATCTCATAATTTTTGCACTTTCCGAAAATTTTCCTTTATCTCATATTTTATTTGGGTTTCTTCTTTTTTAATAAAACGAAGAAGAAAAAAAAAGAAAACATCAAGCACTGGAAAACCCTTCAAAAAGAAAAACAATTGAAAGAAGTTATTGTAGACTTACTTTGTCATTGCGAAACACAATCAAAGAAAAAAGGAATTAAAGTTTTGCAAAGTTTATCAACTTATGGTCGGTTCTGACAACTAAAGAGTCTTCGAACAAGTTCAAACCCATCAAAAAACCATGGGAATATTCTTGTAACCATTATGATGAAAGGTTTTGCTACACTAGTTTTTCTTTATTCCCAAACAACATTAGCTTTGTTGCCACTACCTGTCCATAGCTTTAACATGCTACTTCCATGCCATGGCTTTAACCACTGATTGCTTTATGCATTTATGCGTAAATGCATTCTGTATGTATTTGCTACAGTTAACAAACCAAAAAAATATAACAAACCAACATACAGTAACATTTCCCAAAAAACATTAAACTGTGCTCATTGACATGAATTTAATGATGAATTATGTAAGAGCATCTGCAGCTATATCATTCCAAATGTTTTTATACCCTGGAGCGAGACCTTGCCATTTTGAAAGTGTTAAAATTCATCCCGCAATACTTCCATCCATCTGTACTGTCATTTGATGTGGAATTATGTTATTGCTTTCTTATTGTTGTCTTCAGATAGAGCTATTACTAGCACACAGAGTCTTGAACAGATGATGGAAGATATTGTTCAAGCATGACTCAACTGCAAGAACATTTGTAATATTCCGAATGCAATTAATGGAAAGAAATTGCTCACATGTAGAGAGAATGGAGGGAAGTTTGGAACATTTTTAAATGGAAGAAATTGCTGGAAAGTAGAGAGAAGAGCTTAACAAGTTATCAATTGGAAATTAGATATGCAGTTTATGTACAGCAAAGCAAACTCTCATGGGAAGACCTCTAGGATCTATAACGGTTGATCATTCTCTAAGATAATCAGATACATGACAAAAGAGAACCAAATGCTGATGCAATTAATCAATAGCTTATTAAAGGAGAAATAAAAGAAATAAGATCTTTAACAGAAATGAAAAGTATCAGATCAGAATAAAAGATGGTGACATCATACACACTGACTCCCAATAGTCATTGTTCTTAGCTTAAAACCACTAAGAGGGGATGAAGGGGGTAAAGTAAAACACAGGCAGGGGCCTCACAACCTGTCGACACCACATGGTTCTGAAGCAAGTTAAAAATCCAGGCGGCGATTTCTCGCACTTACATTTAATAATGCCATAAAAGACTATATAAATACAGTATGTGACTTCAGACATTTTGCTCCCCTCTCTTAAAAAATGCAGTTTTCCCCACATTCCCAGGCTATGTGCTAGCTAAGTGAAGCTGATGGGATGGACCCCTTTCAGGAATATTCCTATAAAGCTTCATTTTTTCATATATGATAGAGACAATTTATACAAACAAAGTGGTGAAAAAACTATGTTAATATGTTATTCCATTTAGAAGTTATAACGATTTAAAGAGTTGAAAAATGTTCTTGAAAATACCTCGTACAGTATATGTCCTTCAGCTTGGTGATGTCATCAAGGCAAATCCAGCACAGTTCTTATGTATTTCTTATCAATTTAATCACACTTGTTTTACATTATCAAAGAGCATTTTTGGTTCATTATAGAGATAAGGTGGAATATATAATTTACACAAGAAAAAAATGTGTTTTTTCTTGGTGTACATTACATTTTCAATGAGAAAAAAATCCAAATCATTTTAAAAAAAATACAAAAGACATTTTGTTGAACAGTCCAGTAGCATTCCCATTAATGGGAACAAATTTGTTCCCATTAATGGGAACATTTGACCAATGGTCAGCGCCATTAACACAGACACATTTTTCAGCCTCTATACCTATAACGTATGTGCGGAACTTCAAACGGCTGGGAGAAAAATCCTAGACATTGGGGACATTTTGGATGCGCAAAACATTAAGCGTAATACTAATACCTATGCTTTTTCCACTCCCATTACATAGGTTCACCACGCCGTTTTTGAGCTATTGCAAAGAGTATACCGTGACCCGTACTTGACCCCTATGTTGTAGGCGTGTTTCAGGCTGATAAGAATATATCGTAGACACAACAGCAGCTGCCCTGGCCTAGATCTCGGTCGCCATCGTTCTTCGCGTTGTTTTTACATTGAACAGTTGAGATAGTGCTTGAATTTCTATCCGTTTGCCTGTTTGTTTCAAAAGATTCATCTTTGGGAATTATTTATACATACATTTTGTATAATACTTTGAGTGTTTAATTCAAAACCAGTCTTTCCTAGAATCCTACGCGAGTTAAATTGAAATTTTGTGGCAAGTTGTCCAGTGTGTACTGACGCTGTGACTCATTTCCTTAGGATTCAATACAGTAACACAGTGTGAAACCTGTCAGTGACGGTCATACTCACACGATCTGTCACTGAAAGTTCACATAAAAGTTGGTATAATAACTGGGCGCTTGGCCTGGACAATCCGAGATGTATATGTAATACTTCACTATAATTTCGTGACGATATATCTCTTTGTAGGCCTACTGAGCGTGAAAGGTATACCAATAAGGGAGTTAGCTAACCTCGTTGTCCGTGACTATTAAACCATACAAACGCTGGATTGTATTGTGTGTACACTGCAGCATTAACGAGATCAAAACAATGCGCTCATTGATTGCGTGCAGTATGATGAAGAGAACGACTGATCAGGGGATGACTCACCTTGAGAGACAAACGTTTGGCGCATGCCCAGAACCAATTCCTAATGTTCCCATTAATGGGAATGCTACTGGACTGTTGAAATTGTCTCTATGACATCACAGATGTTGCCAATCAGTCACTTTTGTCCAAATACAAATATACTTTAAAATTTTGTAACTTCTAAACAGAATAAGATATTAATAGTTTTTTCTTTCACTACTTGGTTTTTGACAATTTTCACTATCATATATGAAAAAATCCATGGGAATATTCCTTTAGTAATGGAAAGAAGAGGCTGTACATTACCATAAACATTATCCCATAAACAAATCAATAGAAACATTCCTTTTAGTTTCAAAAAGTCTATTGCATTTTAACTTCACTTACCACCCCTAAAAAGTCCTAAAGAAATGAATTACATGTCATTGATTTACTTATTTATCCCCAAAATGAAATCACTTTTTATACCTATCTAATCACATCTCCTTAAAGTAAGTACAACAATATTTTTCTCTCCACAGCAGACAGCATATTTTTCAGGGATTACTTGTAAAGGAATTTAATATTCAAAAAAAAAAAAAAATGGATGTTTTTTTATCTTCTTAATACCCCTGGAAGGTTTAACCACAGCAAAATATTCTTCCTTTCAGCAAGAATCAAAAGTATTAGAGAGAAGATCAAAGAAATATTGAATTCCACATGCTCAGGGATTTGTGGTTGGGTAGGATTTACCGCACTTATCATCACAGATAGATTACTTACCACAATATTACAGCTAACAGGGATCATCACAGCATAGATTACTTACCACAATATTACAGCTAACAGGGATCATCACAGCATAGATTACTTACCACAATATTACAGCTAACAGGGATCATCACAGTGTAGATTACTTAACACAATATTACAGCTAACAGGGATCATCACAGTGTAGATTACTTACCACAATATTACAGCTAACAGGAATCATCACAGCATAGATTACTTACCACAATATTACAGCTAACAGGGATCATCACAGTATAGATTACTTACAATATTACAGCTAACAGGGATACAGCTAACAGGGCATAGATTACTTACCACAATATTACAGCTAACAGGGATCATCACAGTGTAGATTACTTAACACAATATTACAGCTAACAGGGATCATCACAGTGTAGATTATTACTTACCACAATATTACAGCTAACAGGGATCATTACAGCATAGATTACTTACCACAATATTTACATAGCTTACCACAATATTACAGCTAACAGGGATCATCACAGTGTAGATTACTTAACACAATATTACAGCTAACAGGGATCATCACAGCATAGATTACTTAACACAACAATATTACAGATCATTAAGCAGGGATCATCATAGATCATGTAGATTACTTACCACAATATTACAGCTAACAGGGATAAAAATGATTTTAATTTGAGGTTTTATAAGGATATTGGGTGCTTGGTATAATAGTAACCCCAAGAAGTGCATGGGAGGTGAAACATTAATCAATTACAGGAATTCCTCTGAACGTCCTCCATTACAGACATGGCTACAGGTTGATTTACTTTCCAATCAGTGTAGAATAAAGACTAGGCAGGGTCTACATCAAATTCTATACAGAGCAAGGTTGATGAACATTTCTGGCACCAGTATATTGTTTTTGGGGAAGAGGGGGAGGAGTGTTAAAGACTAGGCAGGTCTACATCAAATTCTATACAGAGCAATGTTGATGAACATTCTGGCACCAGAAAATTGTTTTGGGGGGGGGGGGGTAAGAGAGGGGTAGTTGTGCCACATAAGTGGATAATTCAATATAGTAATAACATGAAATGATTAATTGAAAAGTATTCTTGAAGATGGAAAACACTATTGTTAACCCCCCCCCTTCCTTCCTAAACAAGAATGTAATCCTCCTTTGTCACAAACTTTATTAGCAGATTGGATTTTTGATACAGTGTACAACACCTAAGTTATTGTGGGATGGTGGGACATAGCCCCAACTATTTGCAAGTCATTTTTTTTTTAAACCACTAATATTTGTGCATTCCACAAGAGAGCCTTTACTGTACTTGTTGGAACTTCAGGTCCTGCCCCTATTAGTAGCGTTAAGAAGTAGCATTAAGAAATGCCTTTCTGAAGAAATGTTGGACTACTTGTTTAAGTCATATTCATTTTTCTTTGTCCTTATCTATTCTGAAAAGAAACTGATTAATTTTCAGATATCAATATATGCCTGTAGCTCTTTCACACCCATGTCAAATATCACAAAAGTTTTTGTGCATCATCTTTGCAATTTCATCATATCAAAAATCCTGCTTCGGAATAACATTCTCGGATTGAAGACATAAATATAGATATGGCTGATGTTCGTTTTTATGAATAGCAATTAAGGGAAGGTGTCAAGTTGATCATAAAATTACTATGCCTCCGGGCAAAGTGAGGTGGATTGATATGGCAGGTTGTTTGGAGGTGAGAGGGCTCATCTACCTGTGATTTCGCTGAGGGAAATCCTTCTGATAAAATTGCGATAGCGCTGGGATAAAACTGCCAATCATTTTATTATTTCAAGTATAAATTAGTAATTAAATCATTTTTGTAACTAACAATCCTAATCCATCAATATCTCTTTCTTTTTGTATTTCTCTTTATTGCTACTGTGTGATTTCAATACGCATGAATGAGAGGTTTGTTAGAGCGAATATGAGAATGTTATCAAAGTGATTCCCATACGCATGAATGGAAGATTTGTTTAAGCATATATGAGAATGTTATCAGCTCAGACTGCTGAAGCTGGGTATTGTTTGTAGGACCACAGAGGTACCACTTTAGAGGTAGGACCATGGAGCTATTAGCTGGGTATTGTTTGTAGGACCACAGAGGTACCACTTTAGAGGTAGGACCACAGAGGTACCACTTTAGAGGTAGGACCATGGAGCTATTAGCTGGGTATTGTTTGTAGGACCACAGAGGTACCACTTTAGAGGTAGGACCATGGAGCTATTAGCTGGGTATTGTTTGTAGGACCACAGAGGTACCACTTTAGAGGTAGGACCATGGAGCTATTAGCTGGGTATTGGGACACACTTTAGAGGTAGGACCATGGAGCTATTTAGGACCACAGAGGTGGGACCACAGAGGTACCACTTTTAGAGGAGGACCATGGAGCTATAAGCTGGGTATTGTTTGTAGGACCACAGAGGACCACTTTGAAGTATAACTGACCATGGGATGGAGATAACTTGTAGCATTTGTTTCATCTTAGCCAATTTGATGTGCTTTAAGTATGTACAGTAGTAAAAAGCTTGTACTGTAAGACTACCATACTTTGAAGTCAAAGAAAAGCCTTTGGCAAAAAGTTTTCCACTCAGAATTTCGGTCTAAACATTGTCTTAAAAAAGGTCTTAAAAAGCAAGTAAAACAGAATTGATACATAATAAGTGATGTCATATGAATTGATACATAATAAGTGATGTCATACGAATTGTTACAAAATAAGTGATGTCATATGAATTGATACATAATAAGTGATGAATTGATACATAATAAGTGATGTCATATGAATTGATTGATACATAATAAGTGATGTCATACGAATTGATACATAATAAGTGATGTCATATGAATTGATACATAATAAGTGATGTCATATGAATTGATACATAATAAGTGATGTCATACGAATTGATACATAATAAGTGATGTCATTGAATTGATACATAATAAGTGATGTCATATGAATTGATACATAATAAGTGATGTCATATGAATTGATACATAATAAGTGATGTCATATGAATTGATATAATAAGTGATGTCATATGAATTGATACAAAATAAGTGATGTCATATGAATTGATACATAATAAGTGATGTCATATGAATTGATACATAATAAGTGATGTCATATGAATTGATACATAATAAGTGATGTCATATGAATTGATACATAATAAGTGATGTCATATGAATTGATACATAATAAGTGATGTCATATGAATTGATACAAAATAAGTGATGTCATATGAATTGATACATAATAAGTGATGTCATATGAATTGATACATAATAAGTGATGTCATGAATTGATACATAATAAGTGATGTCATATGAATTGATACATAATAAGTGATGTCATATGAATTGATACATAATAAGTGATGTCATATGAATTGATACATAATAAGTGATGTCATATGAATTGATACAAAATAAGTGATGTCATATGAATTGATACATAATAAGTGATGTCATTGATACATAATAAGTGATGTCATATGAATTGATACAAAATAAGTGATGTCATATGAATTGATACATAATAAGTGATGTCATATGAATTGATACATAAAAATGTCAGTGAATTGTACAATATTTGCATCGAATTGATACATAATAAGTGATGTCTTCCATTTCTTATGTACAAGTAATCCTCTTACAAATAATTTTAATTTTAAGACAATAGCAGACTAAAACAAAACTTGAAATCAGATTATAAGTGAAATCCTCTTATTCCTTAGCAGCCTTTGTGTATTCCATTAAATAAATGTATGATATTCTGTGGCTGTAGCTATTGAATGTAGTAGCAGATAAGTAAAACAGAGACTAGTGAAGTAAATATAATTTACAATCTGAAAATATTTGGAAAATGATAAATAAGTAAGAAATGTCAAAAGTCAATATGTATTGTTTGACCAAATTTTCTTCTGACGTTATTACCAGTGTAAATTTTTCAATTAGATCTGGTCTCTTCCTTTAGTTTGTTTGGTTTCTTTGATTTTTATTTCTTTTCAAAAGAACGCTCTTGCAAATTTGTGCATATGTTGGGGCTTTTACAGTCAATCAAATGAATTAAAACAATTGTTCAGAGAGTGAGGATGTGATTTTATTATCCACAGTAGATTTCTAAACTATTTATTTCTAAACACACTTATGACACATCTTTAGAGGATTAGTTCAGGGGTCCAGCAAGTCTATCTTATAAATGAAGACTTTAAAGAAACAAAATAGTGAAAAAGCATTCAAAATCTTATTCTGTTGAGGAGATATCCAAGTTTAAAGTTTGGTATCATTAGTGTAAAAATGACTGAATTCAGACTAGTTGTGATGTAATAGCTTCAGATTCCTCAGTCTTTATGTATTCTATCATATTTTGTTTCTGCGATTTGTGGCTTAACACCATAGAATAAGTTAAAAAAAGCAGTAAAACTAAATCTAGGAAAGGTATTTATAATATACCACCTGAAGAAAGTTTTAAGAAAAATAATTTAAATAGTGAAAAAATTAAATAAACTTTCTTTAAAACATTAACAATTGTTCAGAATGTGAGAATGGAAGATGCCAACTTTTCATAGTAAACTTACTACACCACTCATTTCTTCACAGATATAAAGACAGAGCTTTAAACTTAAATATCTCCCTTACAGAATAAGATTTTTAAATTATTTCTGCACTATTTTGTTTCTTCTAAAGTCCTCCTTCATATAAGATGAACATGCTGGACCACTAAACTAATCCTTTCAACTTTGATATCTCCTGAACAGAACACTTGAGATGTATCACAGTAGTTCCCTTATGTTTTGACTGTCTGTCTGCTTTCACACAAGATATGATGATGTCTGTCCAGTAAGTTGTTTAACTTTCTCCCATCAAAAGAACAAATTTCACAACACAAGTACAATCAACTATACTATGATCAAATATAACTATCTAAAAACAACAATGATTCATTTCATCCTCTAAACTATCTTGTTAAAATAGCCCTATATCATTATTATTAGAAGTAAGTATACAACAGCTAGTCTGGAGTACAAGGTTCTAGGCCAATGACCTAAAACAAAACATGCATCACCAACCAACAAAACATAATAAACAAGAATAGCAACAGTCTGTAGAGCACATACCTCCTCTCCTGTTGCAATTCCAACATGCATAGAATGGTTTTAGAGTTCATTTGATCCACATACCCACTCCGTGGTGTGGTGGTTTGTGCTTTGTCCTCTCACCCGCATGTCCCAGGTTCGAATCCCGGTGGGTCTGCAAACAGTGGGTTCACAACTGGTTATCAAAGGCCGTAGCCATCTTGATATAATGTACAGCACTGAATGCTTTCGGGATGTTAAAACTTGCTATGCTATAATCTACCTCAGAAATCCTAGGCCCACCAAGATTCATCCCCAAATTTTGATCAGTAAGGATCATTTGCATTTTGAACACTTGAAGATTATCTTTTGACTGATTTCTTCCGAAGCCATACCATTCAGTTTCATTCAGGCCAAGCATTCATTGTTTAAGTTCCATTCACTTAAGATTCACATTCCATCATTTCCTATTCATGGCAGAAACCAATTGTTCTTATTACATTAATAGCTGAGGCTACTTGATTTTATTTTCAATGAGTCCAGAAAATTGATTGCTGGATTCTTTTCATGGCGTGAATTAATTGTTCATCACATTTCATTGGAAACTTTGAACTGTGTCCTGACAGAGCTTACCCTAAAATTCCCACCCCTAAATTTCTGCCCATCCCTTGCATGAATAGGTACCAAATTTGTATCACTTTTTCCTTTAGCAATAATAAAAACATACATCAAATCTAATCCAAATTCAATCATTAGTTTTTGAGATATCTTGATGACAAACAAACAGACAAACAAACAGAGGCGAAAACATAACCTCCATCCAACTTCGTTGACTGGGGTGATAAAATCTAAGGGGCTCCAAAAAGTGGCTGTAATCAGTGTTTATTGACATTGATAAAAATACTGGTAAATATCCCAACCACCATGCACAAATTAATACTCCCATTGTCCCCATCACTGTGCACAAATTAATACTCCCATTGTCCCCATCACTGTGCACAAATTAATACTCCCATTATCTCCATCACTGTGCACAAATTAATACTCCCATTATCCCCATCACTGTGCACAAATTAATACTCCCATTATTACTGTGCACAAATTAATACTCCCATTATCCCCATCACTGTGCACAAATTAATACTCCCATTATCCCCATCACTGTACACAAATTAATACTCCCATTATCCCCATCACTGTGCACAAATTAATACTCCCTTTATCCCAATCACTGTGCACAAATTAATACTCCCATTATCCCCATCACTGTGCACAAATTAATACTCCCATTATCCCCATCACTGTGCACAAAATAATGACACAAAGTAGAAAGAAAAAAAAACACAATGACTGAATGATCTGCATCTAAGATTATCCTTCAATCTCAAAAAAGTTACACCGAGCCATTTACGAGGAATTTACAAGGATATTCTCTCATTCCAGTTTCAACATATAACACAATACAATCAATTAAAACAATTGGGAAGTAATGAAGAAAATGAACCACTGCACTCAGTCCCAGATTTTGTAACCAGTTGAAACATTTTTGCAAATATTTTGAGAGAAATATCCAAAGGACAGACCACTCACGAATCAACTCTTGATTCACAGACACAAAATCTCTGATGAGAAGAAGACTAATTATCAGCAGGAGAGGAAAGGGCCGATGGCAAACATCAATATTCAACATCGATCCGTGTTCATCATGGCCGCCTGAAACAACAACTTTGTTTAAAAGATGAACGGAATGAGTTACTTACATGCATGGATTAGACGTCTTCTTGATGGATGCTGCGGAGAGAAGGAAAGGAGAGGATTTCGTCTTGTTCTTGTAACAAAATGGAATACAACACAGAAAGAATCGTTTTAACCAATCTCACGGTATACATGTACATGCATGCTGTACTTCTGGAAGTTCTTTATACAAACATACATGTCATTAATTACAGGTGTAGTAAATTGGAATGAGGATAAAAATTGTAATAATTACTTAGTCTTATAGCCCCTTTCTACAATTGTATTTAAGCGCAAAATATCTTTACTGTGATGTCATCTCACAAGTTGAAAACATTCTCATGTCGCTTATCAACCATACAGCCATCACATCATAGCTGTTGTTCACAGTACATGCATTACTACTGTTACAACCCCACATGTTGAGCACCAAGCAAGATGGCACCAAGTCCCATTTTTTATGTCCCTGGTATTTAACCCAGTCAGAATTCAAACCCACTGATTACTGCTACTTAATAACTGGGAAGCCAGTTGAGCTAAATCAGTGCTCTTACAGAAATATTAGCTTGAAGCACGCTTGCAGGCTTGCTGCAAGCTCGCAGCAAGCTTGATGCAAGCTCGCAGCAAGCTCGCAGCAAGCTTGCTGCAAGTTAGTATTTGGGACAAATACAAGTCTGCAAGCTTTCACAAGCTAGCAAAACCTTTCTGCAAGCTTGTGCAAGCTAACAAACATTTTGTTATCAAGATGACTACTAATAATTTTAAAAACCAGAAAAGCAAAGGTTTTGAGGTTCTGACATTGTAATATGGATTTTGTTTTATCTACTTGTATACTAAATTTGATTACACACTGGGCTCAAAACTAGGACAGTCAGAAGGACAGTATGATTGACTATTGAAAGCTAGTATAGAGAATGGGTTTATAGAGGGAAGTATAAACATAAATAGGGTAGCAGGAGCAGATGATTTCAAATTACTTGAGCTTTGAAAGATGCACTAACATTTTCATTTACACTACAACAAGCTTCAATATATCTTTGAGTTTTCCCAGATATTTTAAGACAAAAAACACGCAAGATTATCTCAGCCAGTAACTCAGAAAACACGTAAAACCTAGCAGTCTTTATAACTACAACATTTCTTTTAGCTTTATTAATCAATTGAATAACAAAGAAAGGAGAGGTCTGACATGTCAATGTCAATGAAAGAAGGCCATTCAACCCCCTTTCCAACCTGTACCCTCCCACAGCCCCTACACAGTCCCAGAACTACATCCTGGATTGTAATAAAACTTCCAATTTAAGAAAATATGTGTCAAGCAGAGTCAAGCAGCATGGAAAATTTACAATTACATTAAAGCAAAACTATGCGAAACAATATTGCTTAACGTATGACAAACTAGACATTGGAAACGATACAAATCCCCATACCGCTAATAATGCATATTCCAGACTGTCCCACATTCCATCCAAACCTGTCCCAAATGTCATCCCACGTCTATACTCCATGCAATAACACCTGGAAACCAGATACTTAATATCATTCCACCACTTGCATGACCCACATGTCATCACAACTGAAATCCAGATGACATCCCATCATATGCCATTCCGCACTGTCCCACATGTCGACCAACCCTATTCCACATGCCAACCCATCCTGTTCCACATGCCAACTCACCTGTTCCACATGCCAACTCACCTGTTCCACATGCCAACTCACCTGTTCCACATGCCAACTCACCTGTTCCACATGCCAACTCACCTGTTCTACATGCCAACCCACCATGTTGTACATGCCAATCCACCCTCTCTAACATGCCAACACAACCTGACCAACATCCTACTACACCCTGCCTGACATACAATTCCATCCTGTCCCACATGACCTCATCCTAATTCCTTCAGCTACTTTATCATCATGTCATCTTCTACCTCACATTCTGCTAATTGTTTATATTTCCCAAACCCCTAATCTAATATTCTTTGGAAGTGAGAAACTTTTATTTGTTTCTTTATTCACCCAAGACAAACATTTTGATTGCTATTCATGTCAGGAATGTCAATATCATAACAAAACTAGAAATGTGAAGTTAGTAAGTCATAAGCCATATACTTATGATCTCAGGTCAAACATATTGCAGCAAATGCACACTATACCTCACCATTAAGTGTGAACAATGATCTTCACATATACTGTATGATCATTTGTTTAAGCAAAATCATCATACCCACTTTAGTTTAAGACATACCACATATACGAATATTTCCATTGCTATGCAAATAGGCTAATTATTATGCACACACAATCCCCCAGCCATGTTCAACTGAACAGTACCAATGCCCTCTACCACTTAGCCAAATAGTAAGTTATTATCTCAGGTTAAATATTATGTATGCAAGTCTATTGCTATGCACATACCCTACTTTATATGCACACTACACCTCACCATTGAGTGTAGACAATGCTCTTCACATATATGATCATTTGTGTAAAAAAAATCCCTACTCCCACTTTAATTTAAGAGATATCACAGATACAAATATTTTCATTGTTATGCAGATAAGCTAGTAGCATGCAAACACAACCCCCAATCATGCTTATTTGAAGAGTACCCATGTCCTCTACCCCTGTGCCTAGTAACATGAATGTACATTATTCTTATCTTAAGCTATGTGCTCATGAATGTTAAACATTTTATACAAAAGTCATAGTTATGCAATTAACCTAATTAATATGCACACTTTACCTCAACATGAAGTGTAGACAGTGCTCTTCACATATACCATCAATTGTACAAACAAAATCCCCACATCCACTTTAATTTAAGAGATATCATAGATACAAATATTTGCATTGCTATGCAAATAAGCTAATTAGTATGTACACACAACCCCTAATTATGCTCACTTGAACAGTAACCCTATGCTAAGTTACATGAATGTACACCATTCATAATTTAAGTTATACAAACTTTAAGCAAAAATATTAATCAAAACTTAAACCTGACAAATATTTTCATTGCTATGCAAACAAGGTAATAAGTATGCACATACAACCCCACAATCATGCTCATTTGAACAGTACCCATGTCCTCTACCCTATGCCAAGTAACATGAATGTACACCATTCATAAGTACTGAAAACTTTAATAAAAAACTGTAACCAAAATCTTTAACCAAAACTTTAACCTGACAAAAAAAATCATTGTTATGCAAATAAGCTAATTAATATGCACATACAAGCCTCCAATCATGCTCATTTGATCAGTACCCATGTCTTCTACCCCTATGCCAAGTCACATGAATGTACACCATTCATAACTTAAGTTATCAAAACATTAACCAAAACTTTACCGACACCAACGCCAATGCCGGGTAGTAGAATAGCTCTACTATTCTTTGAATAGTCGAACTAATAACAATGACAACAACAAGATGATTCACAGTACTCACAAGAACAGAATATTAAAATTAACTCAATTGAACAATTTTCATCATAATAACAGGTACATACAGTACTTGCTAACAACATAATTATTCCAAATATGGAGCAATGCAGACAGGAGGTTGTTAAAATATGAGATTTTAGCATAAAGCCCTGCCTACTCATTGAAATGTACAGCATTGCCACCAAAAGCAATAGGGCACATCTGTGGACTATCGACTAGCTGTGATGTGTACCACAGATGAACTGAATCCCATGTATCGTTCTTGAGATACTGCATGTACAAGCTCTTTTGAACAAAATCATGATAAGCTCCACCCACTATGCATATTAATGAAATTCAACGTTGTTGTACCATAAACATGTACACACTAGTTAACATCATAATTATCCCAAATATGAATACACAGACAGGCGGTTGTTAAAATATGAGCATTTCAAGATTTTCACATTAAGCCCTGCCTACTCATTAATATGCATGGCATCACCATCATAAACAATAAGACACATCTACAGACCATGGGCTATCTGTGTACCAAATATAAAATAAATCCAGTTGACTGTTCTTGAGATACTATGTTTACAAGCTGTTTCCAGCAAAATCATATTAAGCCCTGCCCACTCAACATTTTTACATCATGAGCACAGTACACACCAGCTAACATCATAATAAGACCAAATATGAAACAAAACAGACATGTTGTTAAAATACGAATTATTTCCAAAATGTTGACATTAATCACTATCTAAAACAATAGGCCACATCTATGGACCATGCATGGGTTCTCTGTGTACCACATATGACATGAATCCAGTGTATCGTTCTTGAGATATAACATTGACGAGCTGGCTGTCACAAACACACATATATACACACATACCGACGAGAGGCACGTTGTGGGGTTTTTGCTGTATGTTTTGTATATGTAGTAGGGCTACATTTTACTTGTACAATGATACATTGTGGTGATATGAAATTCCCACAATGTCTTTGTCTTAGCTACTGACAAAAAACCCACAATGTATTACATACACAATGAAATTATACAATTCATTGTGAGGATATTTCATTTCTAGCTGGAAACAACTAAGGTCATCCTGCACTTATAGCAAACACATCCCTTGTGGGAATATCCCCAGAGTGTTGAAAAATCTTTTATAAGTAAAATATCCAATGTGTTACTCTGTTATTTGAGATACTATTACTCCATACACCATAGTTTTATGATATAAACTTATTAATAGTATCACATATAGGTAAAAGATACAACGTTTTACCTATATGTAATATTATTAATACGATATAATCTTACAATTATTGTATATGGAGTAAGTTTCACAAATATCAGAGCTATTGAATGGATAGTTGGTTTTTACTAGCATCTTCAATGTGTCATCTTGTGATGCAATTTCATGTAAACTGATAAAAATGACCTTGAGGTACATTTTGAAATGGCAAAATGAGACTTTTATTTCTGTTATTTAGCAGGAAATGTATTCCTTTCTCTTAAAGAGGTGAAATCGTTTATGTGCACAATATTTATAAATTTCTTTCAAATGTTTTGATTGGTTGAAATTTTGCAGCGCGATTAGTTGTCTCGTATTGCAAGGTATATAGTTATTTAAAACGCGTTGAAGGTCACCACACGAGATAGCCTAGTCGGTTACGGCAATCGGAGGCAATGTTTTTTTCCAATCAACAGTCGTGAGTTCGAACCCCGGTAGAATCTTTTATTGCGACTTTTGCTTTCATCTTCTTTTTTTTTTTTTCTCAGTAATTTTCATTTGGTGACTATTATTGTAGTATTATAATACCAATATTTCGCTTTCTGACAAAAACGCATTAAAAAGCAAAACAAGTTTCTCGTCACAGTAACGTAATGCGCTGTGCATGCAACTCGGCACACAACCTAGTGTCTGTCTGTACTGTGGTACAAACTAACAGTGGATCGGATCTTGCGTCCACAACCGGAAGTGACTTCAAAATATCGCATCCCCCGATTTTACTGTATTTTAATGAGACGAGCCTCCCTCTTTAATGCATTAAGTGTTCTTACAATGCATTTTAGGTCTCTACTGTCAACAAGAGAAAATATTGTGCCTTATAAATGCATATCCATGCTAAAAAAAAAAGTAAAAATAGCAATTTTTATATAATTTTCTTTACTACATAATATACCAATAACAAGTTTTATACTTAAGAATATGGCACTAGATGCATCCACATTATCAATTTCAGAGCCATGGTGCTGACAATTCATAAAAAAAATTCATATCCCAAAATGGGAATTTAAGAAAGTTTGGGTGAAATTTGATACAGAAATACTTTTGAACATACTATTATGACTAAATATCTACCAATAAATCATATTTAAAGAAAATCAAAAGGAGTTATTTTGAGATATGGGGCCACAAACACAACCCTGGGGGTACTCCCAAGCCCCCACCCCCCCTTTCCCCGCCCCCCTCTCAAAAAATATAGCTTTAAGTCTAATACGATTTTACAGGTTTGGAATCAATTCAACTTTATTTCTTTTACCTTTTCACAGAGAAACCTTGTATTTTTTTACAATTGCAATCCTTTCAAATTGTGTAAAATCAATATTTTTTTTTTTAAAATGAGGCCCAAACATTTTTTTTCCTTCTCCATATTTCTGGGTTATAATCTCTTATAATTTAGAGAGAAAATTGCTTAAAACAATTACCTTATGGACTTATGATATCTCAAAAAGGCTTAAAAATAGAATATTTAGGTCCATTTTTCTTACATTTTTGGGGTAGGGTTTTGACAGGCCATATTTTGAAAAGTAATTACACTGTTGACCTAAAACTTGGTAGAAGTGCATAATAGTTGTGTTTGCTTCGTACAAATTTTTTTTTACCAAATCCATGACAATGCCCTGACAAGCTCTGGTCCATCTTTTATGAAATGCCCTTCACTTAAATCTGTTTTAAGTACTCTCCTGGCAAACCCAGTTGTACATCTCAAAAAAATATTTGCTATACTACCAGACCTCCCTCCACAAACGTGCAGGCCAGTAGCCAGGATTTTTCCTGGGGAGGGGGGAAGGGAGGGGGACAGATGCACTCAATGAGTGGGATCTTGGGTAAATGCCCTTGTGTTATACATTTTTTGTTGATTTTTCGCAAGGGGTCTTGTGCTGGATCCGGGCCTCCACACATGCAAGCATGCAGTGCAAGCATGCAGTGCAAGCATGCAGTGCAAGCATGCAGTGCAAAATGCAGTGCAAACATGCAGTGCAAACATGCAGTACAAGCATGCAGTGCAAGCATGCAGCGCAAGCATGCAGCGCAAACATGCAGTGCAAGCATGCAGTGCAAGCATGCACTGCAAACATGCAGTGCAAGCATGCAGTGCAAGCATGCACGATTGCACGGTCTTTGATCCAAAGGGAAAGAATTAGATAGAAGACGTCAAATGACGACTATTGTAACATTTGAAATAAAATTTGTGGATAATTTCCAGGCTTGGAGAAAGATACAAGACTTATCTCAATTATCTTTACACAAACCTGATAGAATCTTAAACTAAAATACTTCTCTCTCCACCAAATATTGTTAATTTTGTAGTCCTTGTTTGCATAGAGATTTAAGTTGGAGGGGGCAAAAAGACGTACAACCTTTCAATTATACATATAATTCAAGCATGTTTGATTTCTTCTTTTTACAAAAATAACAATGAGTAATAAAACATGAGGGGGGGGGCAGTTCACCCCCTTGCCAAGTTGCCCCTATGGCGAGCTACCCATGCTGGTTTGTACAGTACAAGAACATGCTTGCCCAACAAACTTATCCTTCAACAAATATTAGTCACAGCCACAAATTATCTTCATCAAGATTGTAAGAAAAAACAGTAGTCTTGCTATTTAAGAAATTACACATAAGTGTTTTAACATCTCTCAGAATCTCTCCTACCCTCTACCATCAACACATACCTAGCATCTGCTTTCACTTTTAACAGCTGTATATGAATATAAATCATTCAACTTTTCAAAATGCAAAAAAGACTCATAGTCAACACAAGAAAAACTATTTTCAGTTACTGTGTGTCATGAATAAAGCAATTTTCATTTCCATAAATAATGGTAATAAATTGTTATATCAGTTACTGAACTACCTCATGTTTATTAAGCATCATGGGAGTTTGGGAATTGGAAGAAAAAAACTGAATCAGCTATCCCCATATATCATCTTAGGGGATATACTAATACTAATATACATTGCATAATGGGGAGGCTGTAAATGACAGACGATGGATTATGGTGAACCACAACAAAGACTGCATTGCTTGTATGCAGTGGCATAATTACACATGGATAAGTGTTTACCCTGAGAAACATGACTTAATGAATGTATTCATGTTGAGTGAGTGTTGACCATAAATTATGAATAGTATATCATCTTTCCATAATTTCAATAAGTTTTGTCCCGAAGGATGATGAAGTGTAACATGACGAAAATTTACTTGCTTTGAGTCGATGGACGACTGCCTTCGTAAATCACACACATCATGTTCTTGGGAACCTTTTTGTTGATTACAATCTCTGGAGCAATTCTGTGCAACAACACCATCTTAGGGAATCTTTACATTTTTATTTTTAGGACTCATCATTACAATGAATATTTATTTACCTAGAACTCTTTACACTAATAGATAACTAGTAATATTCAATATACGCCCTGAATACTGATGAGCAAGGGTGATGCCATGCTAGATATACTTCACTGTTATAAGCAAATAAAAGTAGAAACAATACATAATCAATCAATAATCAACCAATAATCAATGGATAATACTCCATTAAGTGATATCAGCTGTATTGGTATTATTGTCTGTATTGATAAGTGCCCTGTTATCGACTCCCATGCTCAATGTGACTGATTAGTAACTAACTTAAAATTTGGAAAAACAAACAAAAGACATCTATGAATCAAATCAATTCAATTTGTAGGCTCTTCTTGCTGAGGCAAAGAGCAGAACAGTGAATAATATTTACATATATCTAAACAAACATAACAATGGCAAGCTAACAGGGCCGTAAATCCCGGGGGACATGTCCCCCCCCCCCTCCCATACACACACTTTTCAGCAGAATTTAACGGATTTAATACATTTTGGGAAAAATTTGCCTCCCACTTCACACACATTTTGGATAAGAAGCCATGTCCCCCTCCCCCCACTTTTAATATGAGAATTACAGCCCTGCAAGCTAATGCTGAAAGGACTGGAGAGAGGGGGGGTATATGTGTGTATATATATATATATATATATATATATATATATATATATATATATATATATATATATATATATATATATATATATATATATATATATATATATATATATATATATATATATATATATATATATACTATTTATACATATACATATATGTATATATATATATATATATATATATATATATATATATATATATATATATATATATATATATATATATATATATACATACATACATATATATATATATATATATATATATATATATATATATATATATATATATATATATATATATATATACATACATATACATACATACATACATTATATACATATACTACATACATACATACATATATATATATATATATATATATATATATATATATATATATATATATATATATATATATATATATATATATATACTGTTTATATATATGTATGTTTATCAAATTTCTTATTGAGTATTTGCATTGTCATGAACTGTGCATTAATCCGGTAATGCACTAAGTCTTGAGTATTTGGTTTAGTCCATTTTTACAACAGATTAATTTCTTAATAAAGCGAAAATTGTATGTAAACTTTTCTAATTTTTTTCATTCGTTTTAGTTGTTTTTTATGCATTTTAAAAATCTAACACTGAAATATTATTTAAAAAAAAAGATGATTTGGCATCATGATTATGTACATATTTAATACACTGTTCAAAGAAATTTCCATTCATGAATGGTCCAAGTCCTTTTCCCAGTCTCAACAGTAATCTTTAACTACAGTATACATTGTCAGTTTACTTGCTTGAGCATGTAAAGGAATAATAAAGAGATTGATATTTATTGATCAATTTAAACTGACATGACTCCAATAATTGTTTGCCATTACCTATTTCTTGAGGGGCAGGATGGGGAGGGGAGCCTGGGAAGGGTTACGTGCCCATAATACCTCTTTACAATTAGCAATGCCACTGTTCTTGAACTCAATCAACATACCACAACTGATTCTCAGAATAGATGACCTTTCATGTTGTAAATGGTCACTTTAAGATACTGTACACCCTTATCATGACTAACACTGAAGGAATCTGTGTCAAGGCAAATCAATGTCAAGGCACTTTCACTGTTAATCCTTAATACAATGAACTCTAGTACATTGAACATGTCTTTAATAACATGATCACCACCAACAAATCTAGAAACACGAGAGAAATATTTACAATTCTTATTTCGTGCAAATTTAAAAGATTGAAGGAATGTTAAGTGCAAATCCACAGGCAGTTTTCACTAATTATTATTCAATACTGTAAGATCAATTCCGACTAAAAAGTTAATACTTTACGGTAGTGGTTAATTAATCATTATAAATTCTTAAGTTTCCAGAAATAAGGTCTGTTTTTGCCTTCCATACAAGTCTGATCCTGTCCCAAAGTGACAGTGGTCTACATGCATCACATTGTTGTAAGGTCCTCCAGGGTGACAAAAATCTATACTCCCTACCATCCTCAGAAAAAAATAATTGATCAGAGTTTATTCCTCCTCAAAATAATGTTCAATGTTTAGAAATGTTGAGTGCACGAAGATGCTTTGTATTTGGCCTGCAACTCCATGCTCTAGCTCACAATTTCGGAATCAATTTTTTTTAAGGGCCACCATTTGACAAGAGCCTCAGGTCGCGGGCCAATCGTATGGCAAAACCAACATCACATAACAAACAAAACCCGTCAAAACAATCCCTGAATACAAACAAGCGATAACAATGTACGCCAGATGTCGGCAGTTCTTTTCCTGCCTTCATTTGACACGCTACGAGTCTGCCCATTCTACAGCAAAACTAAAGATAACATTTTATTTGATAAGCCTGATGTTTAGCGCTGATCTGCCTTGGAAAAATCCAAAATAAACAAGGATTCTGCAATTTTTACTGATCTCATTTGGATCGATCAGAACGTACTATATATTTGTTTCCCACTATGACTATTGTTCACAGGCAAGATTGGATTGTCTGGCGGGCCAGATTTGGCCCACGGGCCACCAATTAAGAATCGCTGCTCTAGCTATTACATAAATCAGTCTGGTCTCTGGTTTTGTACTCTACTGTACTTACAGTAGTAGTGGTACAGCAAGTGGGTGCATGGAAATGCATATCATTATTCATAAAGTTGGTAATTTGTTGCGCTATTGTGGTTGCACCAGGGCATTCCCCCACCCCAACATAGTCCCTGGGACTTAAGTTTGGATTCGGTGTGTATCGGCAGTTGATATTTGATGGTATCTTGGCGAATCTAATTGCTAGGAATTGTTATTATCCCTATCCACGCACACATAATACTGTTATCCCTATCCCACGTATTTAGCACACATAATACTGTTATCCCTATCCATGTATTTAGCACACATAATACTGTACATTCAAAAGTTCATAAAACCAAAATTGATGTGATGGACTTTGATTAACTTCCAATTAACAAATGATGATTAGAACATTAAAACTCTCTATCTTTAGGTTTCATTAAATGCAGCCAAAGTACACACTTTCTTCTACCTAAAAAACATACTGTATGTTTAAAATGTTACTAAGAATATGTGACATTGGCAATAGTAAAATCCTGTACAGTAAAATACCAGCATTTGTCACAATTGATATCCTCACTAGACCGATACGCAGATCATGCATACAAACAGCCCTACCCTAATAACAAGTTCAAGTTTCATCACTACCTGCATAGTGGTCATAAATCATTTCATCTTCCAAGCTAGTTGCTTACAGTCCACATACATAGGAAGCAGGTATCATCAGTCAGTCCCCATAGCCCGTTAATCAGGTAACGTGACTGGGTTCTCTTAGCAAGGAAATTGCGCTAGCAACGCAAATTTGATTTTTCGTGGAACACCGACCACCATGCAACGTGACGTAATTTGCGTAATAATACAATCTTCTGGCAAATTATTCCCCAAATTTCATCATTATTGTTAAGTGTAATATATGGTAATTACCATGTTGAGTTATGCAAAAAATTAGGTCTAAGATTAGAATTGAATGTAAAAGTTACAAAATTTCCTTCGTTGTGAAGTTGCAACTAGGCTTTTGATGATAAGATCTGTTGCAAGCTTAGGTCCTGTGCATTCTATCTCTAACTTTACACTTTCAACATTTATATAGTAATCTTGTTATCAATGTGGACATTGGGGCATTCTGGGTGAGATTTTTATCTCACTAGATCAAACATTCCTAATTTTTGGAGGTTTGTTGTTTCATATCTTTTATAAAGTACTTTTACTTGTGAGTTGTACTTCTTTACATTCTTCTAAATAGGTATTTTTAGTTTCAGATAACATATTTAGGGGCATACTTTTGTTTTCAAGTGAAATTATTTCAATAATTTTCATCAAATTTTAAGCTTGAGTATATTTGAGGGTGCACAATGTATGTATTTATAAATCATATGATCAAATGTTATAGTAATAGTTCAGAAAAAAATATTTCATATGTTTCATTGATTACGCACGACAATTATTTTTGTAATGAGTTTTGTTATTACGGAAAGTTTCTTTTTTAAGGCTTAAAGTTTGGATGATTAAGGGAGTTTGATTAAATTGTCAGATCTTATTTGTATTAAAGTGCTTCAGATTGAAGTGCATAGCACTGCAGCCTCACTAAGCATCATCGTCATGGCAGTAGGGTAGAAAGGGAAGTGAAGGATTTTCATTACTGGGAAAATAGTATTATACATTGTCATTGTTATGTTAAAATATGCTGAATTAACTTATGTGTTTATTTTTATAGTGAATGATTTATCCAGAATATCATTCTGATCACCTGATTTTTGAAATGGAATTTGAGTAAATGGCAAAAAAGATTACAGAACATGATGAAGCTTTTAATCACTTGTCGTTTTTTTTTTTTTTATATGTTCATTTGTAAGTTGTATCACAAACTGTAGGGTACCATCAGATTTCTTTTTATTACAAAGAATTGTAACCATTCTTTTGGTGCATTCAAGCGTATCTATCCTAAAAACCACTATAAATGGAACTTCAATAAAGATAGAGCAAGAGCATCTTTAAGATTATTGATAATGTCACTCAAGTGAGTGATTGGTATCAGAATACAAAGGGTGGTTACTGTGGTGTCATGTTGTTGATAATGTCACTCAAGTGAGTCCAATTAGTATCAGAATACAAAGGGTGGTTACCGTGGAGTCATGTTGTTGATAATGTCACTCAAGTGAGTCCAATTAGTATCAGAATACAAAGGGTGGTTACCGTGGTGTCATGCTGTTGATAATGTCACTTAAGGGAGTCCAATTAGTATCAGAATACAAAGGGTGGTTACTGTGGTGTCATGTTGTTGATAATGCCACTTAAGGGGGTCCAATTAGTATCAGAATACAAAGGATGGTTACCGTGGTGTCATGCTGTTAATAATGCCACTTAAGGGGGTCCAATTGGTATCAGAATACAAAGGGTGGTTACCGTGGTGTCATGTTGTTGATAATGCCACTCAAGTGAGTCCAATTGGTGTCAGAATACAAAGGGCACTTACCGTGGTGTCATGTTGTTGATAATGCCACTTAAGGGGGTCCAATTAGTATCAGAATACAAAGGGTGGTTACCATGATGTCATGTTGTTAATAATTCCACTTAAGGAAATCCAATTGGTATCAGAATATAAAGGGTGGTTACCGTGGTGTCATGTTGTTGATAATGCCACTTAAGGGAGTCCAATTGGTATCAGAATACAAAGGGTGGTTACCGTGGTGTCATGTTGTTGATAATGTCACTCAAGTGAGTCCATTTGGTATCAGAATACAAAGGGTGGTTACCGTGGTGTCATGTTGTTTTGTCTGGAGGTATGAAAATTGATGTTGCCGCTTTGGTAGGGATATGTTAGGTTTCCTCAAATTAACTTGGCCATTCTTGATAAAATCTTATGCTTTTAAGCAGATGAGAGAAACGATAATCGTTTTCTCTAGTACCTAACTGGGGCCATTTCATTCTATTACTTTCCTCCATTTTATCTTGCTGCTACCCTTATCAATGCTCCCCACTACCCCCCCCTCCCCACCCAATTGCTCTCAACCTCTAGTATGTCATCCCATCACCAGGTGGAAACAGGGAGTTATTTACCTACCTGACAAAATCACTCCCCTCACCCACTTTATCCCAGAAAATAATTGTACTGGCGACATATTTTGTCCGAACAATAGCCACTTCCCCCCTCCTTATCCCATGAGACAAAGCTTCTCGTCTCCCCCTCGGTCCCAAATCAATCTCCTGGTGCTGACCCTGCTCTGATTACATTTGACTGAAAGCAGGGAATTTACTTGTTCAAAAGTTCTTCGTATAAAAGGAAAATCAGTAATTGCAGACTTGTTCCAGAATGTCAAACAAGGAAACAAATGTGTGAGAACTGAAGGTTGGCTCCGCACTTTACAGAAGCTGCACCAGATATACATACAAACGGACTCAAAAGGACATGATTTTGTCATACTAGGTTTGGTTTGTTGATGTTTAACGACACCGCGACAGTCAAAGTCAAATGTGCAAGAGGGGTTAGTAAATTATGGTGTAAGAGTTAGGATAGTGAAAAGATGGAAGGTTTGTAAGGGAGAAAAGGGAAAAGCAGAAAAAAAGAAGGAAAAAAAGGAGGTAAGGTTAGGTGTAGAAAGGGAGGAAAGGGGGAAGTCGTAATATATTGACCTCACTCGGACATACATCCCAAAAAGCAGGAAAAAGAATGCAGAACACTTCTTCCAGCTGTAAATTTGGGTAAGAAATTGTATTAATGAGGAAGCCTTCAACATTTTGCCCAGGACTATCTTTCCAGTCTGTTCAGTGATATTTAAATTAAAAATCCTGAATATTATTCGTAGGAATGATCTTGATATAACAAACTTCGATATAGAAGAATTTTAAAAGAAATCAATATTACTGATCATTTAAGATTAACAATTTTATTTGTATACATTGTGCAAGTCTGTGGCATTTGCAAGAGACCCTACAAAATTGCCTAGAATCTGCCGTGTTCCTGACTCGGCCGACAAATATTAATGCAGGAAAGTAAGAAATTTGTGTGTCAAACACAGTAACTTTTTGATATTTTCTGAGATTGTCTTTTTTATGAATAACGGACCAAAAAGTATAAGTCCATAATTTTCAGTACGTTGAATACTATACTGCATGTAATAGAATACTATATTGCATGTATTAGAATACTATATTGCATGTAATAGAATACTATATTGCATGTAATAGAATACTATATTACGTGTAGAAAAATATTGCATATGATACTATATTGCATATAATATAATACTATATTATATAATAGAATACTATAGCATATAATACTATATTGCATATAATATAATACTATATTCCATATATAGAATTGCATATAATAGAATACTAAATTGCATATAATAAAATACTATATTGCATATAATAGAATAGTATATTGCATATAATAGATACTATATTGCATATGATACAGTAGAATACTATATTGCATATGATAGCATATAATATAATACTATATTGCATATAATAGAAAACTATACTGCATATAATATAATACTATATTGCATATAATAGAATACTATATTGCATATAATAGATACTATATACATATAATATATATTACATATAATAGAATAATACTATATTGCACTTAATAGATACTATATTGCATATAATATAATACATATATTCCATATAATAGAATACTATATTGAATACTATATTCCATATAATAGAATACTATATTGCATATAATATAATACTAAATTGCATATGATAAAATACTATATTGCATATAATAGAATACTATATTGCATATAATAGAATACTATATTGCATATGATACAGTAGAATACTATATTGCATATGATAGAATACTATATTGCATATAATAGAATACTATATTGCATATAATAGGATACTATATTGCATATAATAGCATCCGAAAATGGTAATATGATGCTATGAATGACAACATCAACAGCCAATGAGAGTGCATAGCACCACCGTTGAAGTGTTTTGCTCTTGTCTGACAATCAACTATACAAATTTCCCTTAAATTTGCAGGGTTCCTGATTCAGCAGACAAATAATAATGCAGGAAAGTAATGAATTTGTGTGGCAAACATATTTTTTGATCTTTTCTCAGATTTTCGTGCTGTTGCAAGTATCTTTTAATGTATTAAGGCTTCAGAAATGTAGGCCCGTTTTTTCTCGTTTTTGTTCAGTTTTTTATTTCCGGCCGTAAATTCACTCTTTTCCTTTCTGTTCTTAACAAAGTTTTTTTTCTTCTGAAAAATCCATCTTTTATCTGCAATTTGCAGGTTAGATTGTTTCTGTAGGTGTTTTAGTCATTAAGATATCACAGTTTGCAAATGGTAAAATGGTATGCTCTCAGCTCATTAAATATGCACAGCATGAAAATCTATGCATACGTTTCTAAGAGAAGAAAGCTCTTTTTACAACTCTGCGGACTCACTGGTTTATTAGAACCTCATTAAACAACTCATTTGATATCCTGCAATCAAAATAAGATACCGACTACTTCTTTTTCAATTTATTCTGTTTGAGAAATTGAGACAACACAATGAGGTGCAGTTGTGGAATTGATACAAAACATGATATAACTTATATTTCCTAAAGCTTGGCCTCTTCCATACATTGTATGCCTCAAGGCAGAGATATTAATATGCCAAAATTGATCAATAATAGTCAAGTAATAGAATTACTTACATTTACCACAAAAATGCATTTGCCTTGGCTACTGTATCTCTGGTCATTTTCCCCCTATTCTTCAATAAAGACATTGAAGGATTTGCAGGGTGTCTAACAGGGTGCCTAAACCTATTTTTTCTTTCTCCAATTGACCTTTGACACACAGGTTTCGTTTAAGATTGGAGGATACAAAAGTAACTTTTTGTCAATCCAAAACCTTGAATGGTTGTTTGCATATTCGGTCAACTAAATGATATATGTATAGGTATAGGAACATCTTGAGCTTTATTGGAAGAAAATAACCATGAAAACAAGCAAGTTTCATCAAAATCAGTTAAAAACCGATGTTCTTACAGCATCAACAACAACAAATAACAATAATATACAATTGGTAGATTCCCGTATTGGAAAAATACCCATAAAGGTGGAACAAGCCAAAGACCTGAGGCACCAAGCAATGCTCCACTTCCCATAATATAAAACAATGAGAAAAATAACCAGAACCACAAGGTTTTGTGGTTTCAATGCTTTTTTTCATATGCTGATTGATTTGCAAGTTCCGTATTACCTGTCATGTCATTGCAAATCAACACACTAGCTAAAATCACAATTATACCCAATATGAAATAAAAGGATTAATGCAAATGTTAAAATTTAAGCGATTCAAGTTTTTCACATTAAGTCCCGCCTACTCATTAATATGCATGATCTCGCCACCAAAAACAATAGGCACATCAGCAGACCATTGGCTGTGTACCATCATGATGGGCTGTGCACCACATCCCATGTATCGTTCTTGAGATACTGTGTTTACAAACTCTTTTTAACAAAATCATGTTAAGTCCTGCCCACTATGCATATCAAAAGAAAGATTAAACGAGAACCTACCTGGTTTGAAGGTTGATCTCAATCTTATGAGTAAGGAGAGTAATGTGAGATCCCGCTCGCGCTCTTGTAGTCAGACTAGTCGTGTAGTATTAGGTTTGAGTTAATCAGACCAGTGGCAGAAAAATAAAATACGATTTAAAAATAAAGGTAATAAAATACAAGTTTATGAGGGTGGAGAGGAGGCCACCTAATATCTCACTCTCCTTATTCATAAAATCGAGATCAAACTTCAAACCAGGTAGATTCTCGTTTAATCTTTCTATTTTATTTCGTCAAACCTTGAAATAAGGTGAAATTACATCTTTGGATTTTAAAATCTAAAGAACTGTGTTTTGGGGTTTAGATTATTCCATACAAAGGGTTAACCTTTGGTACTTGTAGGTGGTCACAATTTTGAGGTGGAGCATGGCACGCTTCGGTGACCTGCTTTTCTTCCAACTTCATAAAGCATTGGATGGTTGATAATCCAAAGAGATGGGTGCACCTTCCTCTTGAGGGTGAATTTTGATCAAAACCCACTGGTTTGTCAGTTGATGCTGAAACTAGAGAAACTGATGAAGTATCAGTACTAAGTTTGTAGCAAAAGGAGAGGAGTCACTTTGTCAATTCTCAGAAAGTTTATTTGGAATGTTGTTCAGGCTTGCTGCGATGTTAGGCCTAGGCCATAAACCATTGGCATTTGTTTCCGTTGAACTTGAAGTGCCAGCAGGTACTTCAGATTTTTTAACTTCTTCGTATGTTGCAGTGTCCTGCTCGTACAAATTGGACACCAAATGTTCCAAAGTCCTTCCAATTGATCTAATCGGGTCATAACTTCCACCGCCAGCAGCAGCTTAGACAATTCTTTCACTTTCTTGCTGATTTTTCCATTCCAAGTCTTGCCTTTAGTGGGAGCCCCGTTGTACCTAACAATACTGTAGGCTATACTGTAGCACTGTCCAGCATGCTACATGCATTATGGGACTGGCTTTCAGTAACCTTACCATCTTGCGATAAATCTGATATCGTGGATTAACAAATTGCACTCCAAAGTAACAATAAATCCGTACAAACAAGTTACGCTCGTAATACAGCTAAAGATTTCTCAAAAGAAAGTGGAAAAACGGCGATTCTGAAGGATTTACTTTAGTACAAAAAAGTCTGAGCGGAACGCATTACACTAGGCGAATAAAGTGTCTACCCATGAGTGAGTGGGATCTCACCATATTCTGAACGTCTTACGAAACGAAATGAAATTCAACATTTTGGTGCCATGAACATGCACACACTAGTTAACATCATAATTACACCAAACATGAAATAAAATAGACATCCAATTCTTAAAATATCTCTACTTATTAATATGCATGACATCGCTACCAAAAACAATAGGGCATATCTGCAGACCATGGGCTATCTGTGTACCACATATGAACTGAAACCAATGTAATGTTCTTGAGATACTGTGTTTACAAGCTCTTTTCAACAAAATCATGTTAAATCCCGCCCACTATGCATATCAATGAAATTCAATATTTTGGTACCAACAACAAGTACACACAAATATCAACATTTTAAGATTTCATTATTAAGTCCCGCCTACTCAAATATGCATGACATCACCATCAAAAACAATAGGGTACATCTACAGACCATGGGTTATCTGTGTACCCCATATAACATACCCCATACCCCACATGAACACAAGTAACAAGCAGAACTTCAGAAAGTTCAATAATTGTTTAAAAAGAAGGCAGATACTTATTCTGAATTTGAACTGCTTAGATGAGGCAACCTACAATATTTAAGCATATTCAATAAATGTGGAAATTCCACCAAAACAGAATTGAAGAAAATGTCAGTCATGTAAATTTTACTTAAATTTTGACATCACAAAAACAAAATAAAAAACCTACATATTTCCTTAACCGTTATTGTTTTGGGATCCTTCACCTGATTTTTTTAATGGGAACAGTTGAATATTACCAAGAGGTTTTAAACCATTTAACCCAACTTTGACAATCATTTGCTTGTGTGATAAAGCTTAAGGTAGGGGTTGAATTTGTGAGCTATTAAAACATAAGGATTGACAGAAATATAAATCCATATTTTTAACTTTATATTAAATATTTGAGAATCTTGAATGATATCAGCCAATTATATAAAAATGTTCATGTTCTGTTTTTTAAATACCACATTGAAGTTTTAAAAAAGTTGTCATTTGGTATAAGATGACGTCTTCAATGACGTCATATAATTTGTCCTGCTTAAAAACCGTCATGTAAATCATTAATATTTATAGGTAGTGACATTGTCGTTTTGTTCGGTCTTTTAATTTTTTGTAATCCAAATTTGCATCAACTTATTAATTTGCATTATACACATTTATTGCAGAGTTAAAGGAATAAGAAAAGTCAATTATAATAAAACACATTCATTAATGTTGGATACATGTGGGCCAATGATCAATGTGTCAACCTGTTGACCCTTGTCTGACTAAAATGTAGTGAGTTCCTCCTGTACAGTTCCTGTCTAATAAGGATATCCATTGGTATTAAATGATGAAACAAGCTGCAGTTTTTCAGTAGTTCGTTTACTCCTTTAAATAATCAAATTTCAATTTGTGTTTCCATCCTCATTCAAGTGAATTTATAAATTGCATCCAACTGTGAGGACATTCCTTACTTATCATTTATTTGACAATTAATTTGAGAACAATTCTTGCATAATTATAAACTTCACACCTTTTTATATCACCTAAAGACAATGCCCATGTGGTCACCTTTTACACAATGTGACTTTCAGATTCAGAGACAAACAGCTATTGGCTCTTCTGTCTTTCAATTTTTCAGTTTGAGCAAAAATAGAATTAGAGGAATTCATCAAGATTCAGAATAGTTTTCATTTTGCTTGCTTAGTTATACTGAGGTACAAGTAGGGAGTTATGGCTATAAGAATATCACTTTCTTAATTTTTCTTGCAAGGAGCCTCATATTAAACCTTCATTTATATTCATAAACAACCATTATCTCACAACAGATCACCTCCTAGAAGCAACATATTGACCATAACAATTTTCTGCGGTTTTACATTTGTCAAATCTGCCTACAAGCTGTTTTTGACATGTAATCCAAATTGATAAGATTTCATATTGTTCTCTAAAAGTGCAATTTTCCATCAAATTCTATATCTGGCCTCTAACTTTATTATTTATCAATTTCAGCAGAATTATGAGCACTTGTTTACCTTGCTTGACAGAGGGCAAAAATATGAAGAGGACTGTAAAGAATCTGCTTTTGTCTGTTCTTACTTATCTCCAGATTCATGATTCCCAGGATGATAACCTTTGCTTGATGTATGTAAAAAACAATTTCATGTGTTCTCACTCAAGCGTGAGCATGTGATCAGTCACTCCCATAGCAGGAAATTTCTTAACAAATAACATGATCACAGGTCACTGATCTGCGTTCACAGACATTTGTTTGAGAATCTCATCCGTGCAGTGTATCTGATTGGTGATCCAATGCTCTGGATCATGACTCTACCCTCATACTGTATGGATAAACAATTTCAAGTACAAAATCGGTGGATCCGATCACCTGCAGTGGGACTGATTGGGAGTTTGTATTTAAGAGAGAATAGGGGAGAGAGTGGGGCCCTGTGGGCCCTATAGAATATAGGTATAATGATACATTTGTATGGGCCCTCTTATATGGCCCGGGCTTAGTTACGCCACTGCTTTTGTTCAGGTTTGGTTTGTTGATGTTAAATGGCACCACGACAGTTAGAGTCAAATGTGCCAGTTTTTTTGTTCAGGGAATAGATCTTATTTATTATATCAACATTTAATTCAAATCAGTTATTTCACTATATTCTGTCTTAGAACTACTAACATGATTGTTTTTCAACAAAAATATTCAGAAAATAGTTATTTCTAACTATGCAAAAGATTGACAGTGTACATACATCATTACTAGTCTGGTTTCAGTCACTTCTACACAAATCAGACAGATATTTTGAACATCTCCATAACGGAATATGGTTTTACTTTTTTACTCATTTCTATATTTTATTGTGAATATTTTAATATTTCAAAAGATGGAAATACTTGCCACTATGCAATTTAACCACTCAACCAGAACCAAAAGGTTTTGTGGTTCTGATGCTTTTTTTTTGCACAAGCTGATTGATTTGCAAAATTTGTGTTAACTGTCATGCCATTGCATATCATGCATCAATATTTGTTCCATACTATTTATTCATAAGCCACACCCACCATGCAGATCAATCAAAGTGTTGACAACATTAGCATTTGCACAATAAATAACAACATTACCATAGCAAGTATAATTACAAAATTGTTGTTCATTTATCCTATTTCAAGAATTTGTCAGTAAGCCCTGCCTACTCATTAATATTCAGGACATCACTACCACAACATTAAAACATATGTACAGACCATGACCCACCTGTATACCACATATAGCATAAATCTGATGAGATACAGTATGGTGTCATCATTTAACAATGTCAAACTAAGCCACACCCACCATGCGTATTAATGACATCTGTTAACCAACAAAATTAAGCATCTGTACAAACCAATCTGTAACCAAAACAAAACTAATCTTGAGATACTGTGTTTACAATCTTTTAGCAAAATCAGTACAAACCTATGGGCAATCTACTGTACACACTAGCTAACATTATAATTAAATATGACATGTGGTTGTTAAAATATGAATTTCAGATTTTACTTTTTACCATTCATTGAGATACTGTGTTTACTGTTCTTGAGATATCATGTGTACAAGCTCTTTTCAGCAAAACCACAATAAGCCTCGCCCACTATGCACATTAATGAAATTCGACGTTTTTACATCGTGACCATGTAAACACCAGCTAACATCATAAGTACACCAAATATGCAACAACAAAAATGTTGTGTTGTTAAAATATAAACACTTCCAAGATTTTTACATTAAGCACCGCCTACTCATTAATATGCATGACACCACCATCAGAAAAACAATAGGGTACATCTACGAGCCATGGACTATCTGTGTACCACATATGACATAAATCCAGGGTATCGTTCTTGAGATATCACGTTTATGACCTTGCCATCAACATACACACACACGCCATCATGATTGCATTCAGTAGGTTCCCATTTGCTTGTTTGTTTTGAAAACTGTTTTTCAAGTAAGCCTGAAAAACTTAAGCCTCAAATGCAATATGAATTAAATTTCATTCACAATGTTTGCTTTGGAGTGAAATTGACATCATAAACAAACTAACAGCAAAATACTGCTGTGTAAAATCAAGGTGGACTTTGCATTCTTACAACAAGACATGATTTCAACAATGATATATTTTACTCATGCTGCTAAGTGGCTAATATATTAGCCATTCTGAGCAAATAATTTATTATCGCAATTAATGAAGCACAATCAATTAATAATAGCATCCCATAAAAAATTGGCAATCATCATAACAAAATTGAAGTAAATAGATTTCAAAGGATAATTTCAGGTCAAGCATTGATATTTGATATTTTTATGTTACTATTTGTTCAATACACTGTATCCTCATATCAGCTTATACAAATAATGGAGTCATTAACATACTACTGATATATAGTATCAAACAATTGCCAGAGTCATTAACATAACTGGTATATTGCCAGAGTTATTAACATACTACTGGTATATACTATCAAACCTTGGTCATTTTCAATTTCATGTGGTTTATGCCAGGAAAAAACAGTCCAAACATAGTTTCCATGACCTCAAAGTGACCTCCTCACATAAAATGTGACCTTAAATGAGAATTTTATATTTGTATGACAGGAAACAGAGGTTCTTGTTGAGTTCAAGACAACAACATTGTGGCTCACACTGGAGGGAATTATCTAACCTCAAATTCTCAATTTGTGGTTTTGTCACAATATTACATGTACAGGACATCATTAAAGTATACATATATCTGTACAGAGCGTGCCAATGCTTCTGGAAAAATATGTTTTTGTTGGTAACCCAACTTGGAGACTGGAGTCAGTGGCTAGATCAGACAAGTTATGCTTTAAAGGGGTGTAAAGCTAAATGTACTGTATCTTGAAAATTCTCACTCAATAGTTTCACAACAATACAGTGCTGGGTGGTTACAGGGAACTTGCATTTTCAGTGACCAGCTCAATCATTAACAAATAACACCACCGGTGCTGTAAATTAAATGGAAAGCTTCGAAGCTTGATTTAAAACTTAAAAGCCTAAATGCATGGGTCTTTTGATCATTTTGCTGCATATTATACATTGTACATAGCATGCAAAAATAGTTTATGTATATTACATTAGTCCAAGATGGACGGACCTTGACCCAAAATTTTCTATAAAAAAACAACTGGGGTTCCAGTCACAGGGGTATAGGTATGGCAGGCAGGCAGGACCACCTCTCAAAATGGGCAAAATCTTCCAGAATATCCCAGTTACACATGCACTGATTAAAGGACAATTTTCGGTTACGTGTGTGACCAAAAATGGGAAATTAGTCAATTCATTAGGCTGTTATTTTTGAATGGTAAAATGATGACCAACTCTTAGTAAACCAAGGCATTAATTTCAAGTGGTCACTCTTTTCTAATTGTGTATCACCATGGAAACAGGGGTCATAAAAGGTCGGTTATGTGTGATGTCAGACAAAAGCATCTTCTTTAATGCTGAAATTAATCAATGAATAACTTTGACTGCTTCACCTTCATAGCCTTAAATATAAATAGTATAACTTCAACATTTCCCCCTTAATGTTACTAATGTTCAATAACAAATGGAACCATTGATCAATTAGTTTATTAATAATTTTGTTAATTATATCTGTGTCATGTGTCATGTGTCATATTTTCTGGTTATGTGTGTGACACTTGAAATATTTAAAATTTTCCTTATCTAGCTATTTTTTGCATTTTTTACCAAAAAAGTGGGTAATGTTATTAAAAATAATGTTGACATGAAAAAACAACCTTAAACTATAATTATGTTTGTTTGATGAGGGCTTAACAGCACCACGACAACGAGGGTCAAATTGTGCCTGAGAGGTTAGATCATTCTAGAGGTAGGAAGGAAAGAAATCAGGGGGAGATTGAGAGAAATAGAGAACTAAAAGACAGAAAGCTGGGATTAAGAGAGGAGGTGAATTGGTGAAGGAAAAAAAAAGTAGAGAGAGGGGGATGGGAGAGGAAGACTAAAGGAAGAAAATTGTTTTATCCGGAGGGTTTTTCTGGAAGAACATGGCATTTGAGTTGTAAGGAGCGAGGGAAGCTTTAGGAAGGTTGTACAGGGGAGCAAGTAAAGGAGAATGTGATGTACTGTGAGAATGCAATGGCAATTGTTGCAGAGGGGTTGGGGGGAGCCAATGAGGTGGGAGTGAGTGAGGTGGGTGTGACCTATTCTAAGGCAGGTAATATGAACGTTGTCGACACGAGAGAGGTTGTGGATGGTGGGTTTGATCACAATGGTGGGCTGGATGACGTGGAGTTTGTTATCAATTTAAGAGTCCCTTGAGGTTTGCCAGCTGTCACAAACAAGGGAAACGATAAGCGGTTTGATGTCAGAAAGGGTTTTGGAAAATGGGGTAGGGGGGGGGGGAGGTTGAGGGCAAGCTTAGCGGCTGCATCAGCCCTGTCATTGCCAGGTATCCAGAAGAAAATAATACTTTACTGCAGAGAATGGGCGAAAGGAGTTTTCGGAAGAGGAGGTGAAACCTTACCATAAATCATTTAAAAACTATGCCACCACTCCGGAAGTTCTAATTATATCAGTAGAATCCTCCCGAAATGGCCGCCATCTTTGCGAATTATGCAGAATTTCAGCTCTGTTAAAAACTTTTTCTGTTTGTTTATTTTGCAATTTTTTTTCTTTCTTTTTTTCCAAAATTGATTTGACTCATCAGGTAATATTGACATGTAAATGTACTAATTGTCACAATTAAAGTATTTTGATTGTGTGTTTTTGGTCGATTTAACAGCTTGTAAAATAGGCCTTGATTGAGTAAGATTAATGCCTTCATTATGGCCTATTCTTAATTTCAATGTTTACTGCTGCACATTCGCGGTGCATTTTACAAGTTACTCAGATTTCGGCGAAATCAAAGTGCAAATTATCCCCATTTATAGGTGATTACTGCACATTTGTGATTCTCACATGTAAAAAGGATTACGCTAATCGGGTTTACAGTTTGTTAAGTCATATTGTCAGCTGAATGTGTGTGTAATTAAATAATAAATGATATTGATTTTCAATGGCAAGGATTTGTAAGCGTGTAGCGTGTAAATGCTAAACAGTCACAGCTCTAGTGACAACAGGTGTAAATCGGTGGTAAATGGAGACACCAATAATTATTGAAATTCAACAAGAAACAAACAATTACAACTGTAAACTTTTTAAGAACATAAATGATCCTTCGTGACAATGCACTGCAACAAAACTGTTTGATCCTGCAACAGGTGATTAAGAGCGCGAGAATGATTGAGTTTGACAGTATGTGATACTGGTTCTGAATATAAGATGACAAGGTTAAGTGTACATGACAACTTACCTGTAATTATCACAGAAATGTCAAGACACCGATCCTAAAAATGCATATTCATTAAAATATTTGAAACCTGATTGGAAAATGGTTTTTGTCAAACAAACTGTGATTCGTTTGTAAGATCTAGCCACTGCGATATGCATGATTAACAACAGACTAAGACATGACACACATGAAGCTAATAGGAAACACATGTACTGTATGGACCTCAATATGCCAGAGCCATGTACGTACAAGAATGGCATAATGTTTACAGCTAAAAGAGCTATTTTTAGCGTTATTACGTATGAAATCTGATACTTTCTTAAAACCTTTCAGGAACTTCGATTAAAAACATACATAGAATATCTCTTAGCAAAATACAAGCAATATGAAGCTACAAAAATCTCACATAAGCCAGAACTTCAAGAGCAAAACTGCTAAAACCTAGGAGGAAATGCATTTTAAAGCAAACCATTGCATAAGCACATTTGGGAGCTCACGTACGATTTGATAAGCTCCACTCATTAAACTCTGTGTAATGGGTGGAGCTAAAAACCTCAATATCTTCAAAGACATCTGGACCTCCCATTCCTTCCAGCCTTCCCGCAATTTGGAAAACAGCCATCATCACCCCATCCTCAAACAGGGGAAAGATGGCAGCAACCCCTCCAGCTACCGCCACATTGCCCTCAACCACTCTCTCTGCAAAATTATGGAACATATAGGCAATTCGAGACTCAATTAGCTCATAAGAATCTTCGCCACCCCACCAAAACATGGTTTTAGAAAATGCAAGATACCTTGACAACGATATCCGTGAAGGCTTTGTGAAGAACAAACACCCTATTGTCATCTTCTTTGACCTTGAAAAAGCCTACGACACAAGTTAGAAGCATGGCACTCTCATAAACTCTACTACAGCCCTGCCTTCATTCAAACCTTCCAATCTCCCATACATTTTCATGTTCAAACTGGACACATCCTCTCCATATCTCACCCCCAGGAAGAGGGGGTACCATAAGGTAACATCCTCTTCAATCTAAAAATAAAGAACATAGCCAACAACCTAGGCCTGAATATCAGGTGCGCCCTCTGATTTGACGACTTCACTATTCAGCTTTACTCTCATGAAAACCGCCCAATCCCAAGCGACAATGGCCCGGTTTAAGTTCTCCTAAAGGTAAAACTATTTCCATGTATTTTTGCCACCTCAACAATCTCCACCCTACTAACCCCAATCCAACACTCAATGGAACGCGCATCCAGCTGGACTGCTTTGTTATGTGATGTTTATATTTCCCTTGTTTTTAGCTTTCTGTTTCTGCTATTCTTCTTTATTTTTGTATTATTTTTTCATTTTTCATTTTATATACAGCCAAAACCAAAAGGTTTTGTGGTTCAGATACTTTTTTTCATGCTGATTGATTTTGTATTAACTGTTATGTCATTGCATATCATGAAATATTTGAGATATCGTGTTTACAAGCTCTTTCAGCAAAATCATAGTAAGCCCTGCCCACTATGCATATCAATGAAATTCAATGTTTTAACAAATAGAAACATACACACTAGCTAAAATCATAATATTAAGCCCCACCCATTGCAACTACATTACTATTTTTGTAGGGAAGCAGTTTCTTGGGGAACATGGCCACAGTCCCCCTTTTCCCTAAACCCATAAAATCCTCCTTCTATGACCTTTTTGCATAACATCCTCCTTCTATGATCCTTTTTGCATAACATCCTCCTTCTATGATCCTTTTTGCATAACATCCTCCTTCTATGATCCTTTTTGCAAAACATCCTCCATTTTATGATCCTTTTTGCATAACATCCTCCTTCTATGATCCTGTTTGCATAACATCCTCCTTCTATGATCCTTTTTGTATAACATCCTCCTTCTATGGTCCTTTCTGCAAAACATCCTCCTTCTATGATCCTTTTTGCATAACATCCTCCTTCTACGATCCTTTTTGCATAACATCCTCCTTCTATGATCCTTTTTGCATAACATCCCCCTTCTATGATCCTCTTTGCATAACATACTCCTTCTATGATCCTTTTTGCATAACATCCTCCTTCTATGATCCTCTTTGCATAACATCCTCCTTCTATGATGCTTTTTGCATAACATCCTCCTTCTATGATCCTTTTTGCATAACATCCTCCATCTATGATCCTTTTTGCATAACATCCTCCTTCTATGATCCTTTTTGCATAACATCCTCCTTCTATGATCCTTTTTGCATAACATCCTCCTTCTATGATCCTTTTTGCAAAACAACCTCCTATGATCCTTTTTGTATAACATCCTCCTTCTATGATCCTTTTTGCAAAACATCCTTCTTCTATGATCCTTTTTGCATAACATCCTCCTTCTAAGATCCTTTTTGCCAACCATCCTCCTTCTACGATCTTTTTTGTATAACATCCTCCTTCTATGATCCTTTTTGCATAACATCCTTTTTCTATGATCCTTTTTGCATAACATCCTTATTCTATGATCCTTTTTGTATAATATCCTCCCTCTATGATCCTTTCTGCATAACATCCTCCTTCTATGATCCTTTTGGCATAACATCCTCCTTCTATGATCCTTTTTGCATAACATCCTCCTTCTATGATCCTTTTTTTCGTAGCATCCTCCTTCTATAATCTCTTCAATGCAGAAACTAAACAAGTTGCAGCTGTCCATACAACTTTAAGATATGATTAATCATCTCCAGTATCCTTACTGTAAAATGCACATACCCTTAGGGAGTACATGTATACGCACTAACTGATGTATAGCACGAACTGATGTATCAGTAATGTTATTCATACCACTTTAAGGACTACTAGGGGGAAACTACCAGCATAAATTAGGTGATGACTTAAACCCAGGCAGCTGTTTCTGATAAGCGTGAATTCCAGACATGACTGGGTGTTACAGTCATCAGCTACAGTAGCTCAACTGCACACTCTTGTTTATTATTTCTTGGGTTTAAGGATAATAATGACTTGAGTGTGGACACAGTATGTGACAAAACAGACATTTACTCTTGTGCAGTTTATTTCCTTCACACAAATAAGGACAGGGGTCAATACGATCCTTCATTGCAATCATGTAATTTAATATCAAATTAAAAGAATGATAAAGTCTGTGATGTCTCTGTTTATATCCTTCTTGTTTCTGGTAAAAAATAGCTCTCTGTATCATTTGGCAGGGGTTAATCCTTTTTGTTTCTGGTAAGAAATAGCTCTCTGTATTATCTGGCAGGGGTTAATCCTTCTTGTTTCTGGTAAAAAATAGCTCTCTGTATCATTTGGCAGGGGTTAATCCTTTTTGTTTCTGGTAAGAAATAGCTCTCTGTATCATTTGGCAGGGGTTAATCCTTCTTGTTTCTGGTAAGAAATAGCTCTCTGTATCATTTGGCAGGGGTTAATCCTTTTTGTTTCTGGTAAGAAATAGCTCTCTGTATTATCTGGCAGGGGTTAATCCTTCTTGTTTCTGGTAAAAATAGCTCTCTGTATCATTTGGCAGGGGTTAATCCTTTTTGTTTCTGGTAAGAAATAGCTCTCTGTATCATTTGGCAGGGGTTAATCCTTCTTGTTTCTGGTAAGAAATAGCTCTCTGTATTATTCGGCAGGGGTTAATCCTTCTTGTTTTTGGTAAGAAATAGCTCTCTGTATCATTTGGCAGGGGTTAATCCTTCTTGTTTCTGGTAAGAAATAGCTCTCTGTATCATTTGGCAGTGGTTAATCCTTTTTGTTTCTGGTAAGAAATAGCTCTCTGTATCATTTGGCAGGGGTTAATCCTTCTTGTTTCTGGTAAAAAATAGCTCTCTGTATCATTTGGCAGGGGTTAATCCTTTTGTTTCTGGTAAGAAATAGCTCTCTGTATCATTTGGCAGGGGTTAATCCTTTTTGTTTCTGATAAGAAATAGCTCTCTGTATCATTTGGCAGGGGTTAATCCTTCTTGTTTCTGGTAAGAAATAGCTCTCTGTATCATTTGGCAGTGGTTAATCCTTCTTGTTTCTGGTAAGAAATAGCTCTCTGTATCATTTGGCAGTGGTTAATCCTTCTTGTTTCTGGTAAGAAATAGCTCTCTGTATCATTTGGCAGTGGTTAATCCTTTTTGTTTTTGGTAAGAAATAGCTCTCTGTATTATTTGGCAGTGGTTAATCATTTTTGTTTTTGGTAAGAAATAGCTCTCTGTATCATTTGGCAGTGGTTAATCATTTTTGTTTCTGGTAAGAAATAGCTCTCTGTATCATTTGGCAGTGGTTAACCCTTCTTGTTTCTGGTAAGAAATAGCTCTCTGTATCATTTGGCAGTGGTTAATCCTTTTTGTTTCTGGTAAGAAATAGCTCTCTGTATTATTTGGCAGTGGTTAATCCTTCTTGTTTCTGGTAAGAAATAGCTCTCTGTATCATTTGGCAGTGGTTAATCCTTTTTGTTTTTGGTAAGAAATAGCTCTCTGTATTATTTGGCAGTGGTTAATCCTTCTTGTTTCTGGTAAGAAATAGCTCTCTGTATCATTTGGCAGTGGTTAATCCTTTTTGTTTCTGGTAAGAAATAGCTCTCTGTATTATTCGGCAGGGGTTAATCCTTCTTGTTTCTGGTAAGAAATAGCTCTCTGTATTATTTGGCAGGGGTTAATCCTTCTTGTTTCTGGTAAGAAATAGCTCTCTGTATTATTTGGCAGGGTTATGTTTTTACCTGGATTGTTCGCTTGTTACTCATCAACATCATCTCAAGAACTGATGATTGGGCGTTGAATCAATTTGGTGTTTTCTTTAATTTTTTATTGCTTAAGAAAGAAGTTATCAAAATTTGGGACATATTGTTTAGTTGAAGGGTAGAAACTATGCTTGCACAGTTTTAACCGAAAAACTGTTTTTTTGAAACAAAGTACATTACAGTTACTACATATATGACTGCAATGCACTGCACTGTTATTTGATAGCAGCTAATATTTGTTTCACAGTATTTTCTGTAAGTAATGTTTAAAATGATAACAGAGGCGTTGGTGAAAAAAATGTATTGATAAACTCTAATGTTGTTTGCGTGTAAAGTGATTTTATTACCCCATTTGGCCCTCAAATGATGCCGATTTTACCCCTTTGTCAGTCGAGGTCCGAGAGGCATTAAACAGATCCGATTATCCCAAGCCAGTCACGTAAAAAAAATTGTGAAAAAGGCATTGTCAACAGGCCATCTATATGCCATTATTTGCTCACAATTTCTGATTCATAGTTATGATTTCAATTTTCTTTTATGTAAAAAGAAAAGAAATTTGTCAGACACAAAAATTTAAGCCTCTAAATGCACCATCTTATGATGCAATACTACCCATCGTATACACGATCACGCGGTACAATTCTTGCTGATTTGCATATAGCCTACGGTGGGAAAATCTTACAGTTCAGATCCCACCCACTTGATACTCAACATTTTCTTTGAAACGTTAACCATGGCCAGGCCGTGGCTCTTATTTGAAGAAAACAAAATACAACCAAAAAATAGTCCAACCAAAACAAATTCTCATAAATCATGCATACTGTACCTCCGTTATTTTTCAAGTTCAATAATCATTCTTTTTTTCTTTTTTTCCATTGCTAATATGATTTTTTTTTTTTTTAAACATATTTATTCAACTTCCAAAACAATAACAATCAACAGCTCAAGAAATATACAAAAAAAAAGTGAAGGTTTTTATAAAGTAAACAATTTCAAAGAAAATATAGAAGAAAAAAAAGGGAAATTATGAATTACTGTTACTTTCAAAAAATGTATCTTTAAACAATGAAAAATAATCAAAACTTCTTTTTTTAACATAAAAGTTTCTTTCCATCTCGAGCATCATCTTCATAGCTGTTTTAAATCTATAAAGAGTGGGTATGGTATTGGTATATTTACATGTGAAAATAAAATATTTAGCGTGAAAAATAATGTAATTGTATTTATAATAGTTTTCATCAGTATAACCAAAAGCAATAACTTTATAATTCAAACTTAAAGTTACATCACTTAAAGTATCAACAAAACGTCATTCCAAAACTTAGATGAAATATTACATGACCAAAATAGATGCTTGAGGGTTTCACTGTCATTACCACAAAAGGAACAAAGGTCATTATCTAGTATTTTTAACTTGTGGAGGTAGCTATTTACAGGAAGTATTTTGTGAATGAATTTAAATTGGAAATAATGGATTTTTGTTTCATGGACTGCTATAAAACAATTAGAAAAAATAACTTGCCATTCTTTGTCATTTATATCAAAAAAACGATCCCAGTAATATTTAGTAATATGTGTCGCCCTGTTTGAATGACATAAATGATTATAACTCCACTTTGTGACTTTATTAACCCGCACAATGTTACTTAAAACGTTTTCTTGATAAGAAGGTATTTTCCTCTGAAAAGTACAAATATCAGATTTCCATTGCTTAGGAATGGCAGAGATCAACCCATAGAAAAATGTAAAATTCTTGGAATTTATATCATAAACATCATTAAAAGATTTAAAATTATAGATATGACCAGCGCCGGAGTATAGATCTGAAACATATTTAACACCCTTTGAGACATAATTATTACTAAAAACTGTAGAATTGCCAATACGAATAGAATGATTGTTCCAAATAATTTCGGAGTTAAAATTACAGGTAGGTTTGACATGACTTAATTTACTCCATGAGATACACACATCTCTCACAAATTGATTAGGAATCTTAACAACATCAAATTCACTGAAATTGCATCTGAATATAAAATCTTTGCCAAATTTACTGAGATATAAGTCAAAAAATAATTTCCATGGCTTAAACATAGTATCAATATACCTCTTCACCCATGATAATTTAATGGCATGAATAAAATTAGACAGATCAATCATATTCAAACCTCCTGGTTATAAGGGAGGCACATAGTCACACGACGTACTTTGTCTGGTTTTCCGACCATATAAACTTGAAAAGAAAAGTATTTACTTCTTTAACAAAACTGATATTTGGGTTAGGTAGAACAGAAATAAGATAAACAAGTTGGGATATCCCAAAAGTTTTAATTAATGTAATCTTCCCCAAAGGGGTGAGATCTCGTTGAGACCAAAGGTTGAGCTGAGTTTTGAGACAAGACAACTTGGGTAGATAATTGAGACTATAAAGATCAGCTTTCTGATGGGTTATATTAATACCTAGGTATCTTAATGGCCCATGTGTTATCTTAAAACCGTAATTTTGAAAATGAGGTGGGACATTCTTAACAAACGGTCCTAATGGAAATAAATTAGATTTAGATGAATTGATAGTGAGCCTAGAAACCTGGGCGAAATCATGAAGCATTTCTAAAACAGCTTTAAAAGAAGATATGTTGTCATTTTAAATCAAAGTTGTATCATTGAGTTAACTTAAGTTCAGTATTGTAAACATGTATACCATTAAAAATCATCGTTATGACGTTATACAATAGACATAATCTCTGTACAAAGGATAAACAAGTATGGACTCAATGGACACCCTTGCCTTGCACCACGAGTTATTTAAAAGAAACCTGAGCAATGTCCATTGTTTAAAGCACAAGAAGTGGGATTAGAATAAAGGGTTTTGATCCAGGGTTTAATGTCATTACCAAAGGAAAATATTCCAGAGTTTTAAACAAGAATGGCCATTCAAGGGTATCAAAAGCTTTACGAAAGTCTAAAAAAGAAGAAAGCCTGGAATATTATTTTCATTGGTAAAATCTATAATGTCAAGAATGATACTTAACGTTTCCCTATATACCGGTTTTTAAGAAAACCGGTTTGATCATGATTCACTATAACATCTAAAACATTTTTCATACGCTCAGCGATGCACTTGGCTGCGATTTTGTAATCCACGTTAAGCAGTGAGATAGGTCTCCAATTCTCTAGTTTCGTTGAATCTTTATCGGGTTTGGGAATTAATGAAATAACACTTCTACCTTGCTCATGAGTTAAATGACCACAGAAAAAGCAAAATTTAGCGACTGTACTACCATACTACCAATATCATCCCAAAAGGTTTGATAAAATTCAATTGGTAGCCCATCGGTACCAGGAGATTTATTTAGTTTCATAGAAAAAACCGCTTTTTACATTCCTCATATGTAAGAAAGCCTTCACAAGAGTCACGCTCGTTATCACTTAGTTTTACGGAGGCCGGTAAATCATTAAAATAAGAAGATAAAAACACATATTTGAATTGTCCACAAAAGAAGACTTGTAAATATTACTGAAATAATCTTTCTCTAGTTTTAATATATCCTTAGTACTGGTAATGAATTGGCCATTACCACGATCTAATTTACGAATAACATTATACTTTCGATTACGATTTTCTAGGTTTAAGAAATAGCTAGTATTCCGCTCACCTTCTTCCGACCACCTTGCTCGAGAACGGATTATGATACCCTTGATTTTCCTGTCATATATATCTTTGAGTTCCTGTTTTGCTTTATCAAGATTAGCTTTAGTATCAGGGATAGGATTTTGGATATAATTTTCCTCTAAAAGAACAATATCATTCATTAATTTTTTTTCATCAATTCTATGTTGACGGGCTTTCACGCTTGAATAACTCATAGTCTCAGACCTTACTCGATATTTGATTAACTCAAAAACAGCATTGGGATTAAGGTGTCTGTAAGTATGCAAAGTATGCTGAATGACATTTTTGATCATCGTCACATAGCTTGCGTCAGTTAGAAGCGAAACATTAAATTTCCAATACCCCCTTCCACGAGACTCATTATTCGGACTGAAGCAGAAGATGACGGCTGAATGATCAGAATTGAGGCTAGGAAGGGTAAAAATATCGTTAGTCGTGCAAAGGATATTGCGACTGGTAAGGAAAAAATCTAAACGACAAAGTATATTACTACTGCTGTTTGAAAACCAAGTAAAAGACTTCTTATAAGGAGAACGTTCTCTAAAAATATCAACAAGGTCAAGATCAAACATTATATCTAACAGTACTTTACGAGCAATAAAATGAGTAGCAGTATTATTACCCCCTGATTTGTCAAGTTCTAAATCAAAAACCAAATTAAAATCACCACCAACAATCATATAATCATTGTGATACTTATTCAAAGTTATATGAACATTGTGAAAAAAATTCGGATCGTCATTATTGGGGGCATAGATGTTTAAAAAAGTCAAACGTAGTTCATCAAACTCAATATCGAGAATTAGAACTCTACCATCAATACCTGTGTACTGGTTGTGCAAATCAAATGCACGCTTGGGGTTGCACAAAATGCAAACCCCACGACTTGAGGTGGTACCATGCGAAAAGAAGACAGGTCCTCCCCATTCACTTCGCCAATATTTCTCACAGCTTACAGAGCTGTGAGTTTCTTGTAGAAATATAAAATCGAATTTATTATTATGGAGCCAGGCAAAGCATTGTCTTCTCTTAATTTTGTTCTGGATGCCCCTAACATTTAGGGTACAGATCTTGATATCATTATTCATCAAACCCATGCAAAAAATAGTATGAATATATATATAAAAAACTTTACTACAACTGTATAAAGCATTATACACGAACTTAAGCTTTGAATTTTCGTAATAAAAAACTTCATAGATGATATAAATACAATGTTTTTGTTTTTTTGAACTGTTGCATAAAAAAAATTGTATTTTAAAAATGGAAGTAATGTTTTTACAAATAGTTGCAAACGCTTGATAGCGCAACCAATCATGGTAAGGTACTATACACTGTATGAATGGTGCGTCGTCCGAACTGCATCAAATTTCAACAAGTTAAACAAAACAAAAAACCATCTGTGTATGGACTTTTTCATGTCAGTATGAGTAAAAAAAAAAATCTAGTCAAACTTTATGAATGCGAACGAGGATTCGGGTTTCACTGATTCATCAATGATCGCGGGAGATCTATTTTTTCTCGTCTACCGTCGTCACGAACCGCCATGATGCAAGGGGGGATTCTGAGTGGGACATAGGCGTAATTCACCCCTGGCCGTCGTCTTATCTCGGGAAGTAACAATCTCAGGCGTTTCCTCTCATCCCCAACACGGCTGAGACGTCATCACTTATAAACAATTTATTATCTTGGAGGAGTTTATCTTTCAGCATCTTCGGTGCGAGTCTTAAAACCATTTCACGATCCTTGTAATCTCTGAACATGACGTGAATAGGGCGTAGTTTTGTATGGTTGGAGGCAGTTCTGCCGGCAGTAAGAATTCCCGGGGTACGGTGGGCCCTCACAATGGCTATATCCTCAGCATTTTCAATTTTCAAGAGGCTTTTGAAAATTTCCTTTTTTACAAAGTTAATCATTCTTGCTATGGACCGTTTGTGCATCGCTGTGAAATTTTCAATTCTACTTAAGCCACCAAAGGTTCCAGACCTATAGCCTTATATGGTATTCGCCTTATTAAATGCGCTATAAAATTGTGTGAACGGGAGTGTAACAAGGCAGAAAAGAAAATGAAAAGTAGTGTCCCACTCCCCACCAAATTCACATTTTCTTCATCAAAAAAAAAGAGTGTATTACCTGCAACCTCTATACGGATAATACGATACGTGATTTGAATACATCAGGATTAAAAATTAAACTGAATTAGTGAATTACATTGTATTCCGTACTTAAATCAGACCTTGTTTCACTACGGAGTAATGAAAACATTTTCTTTTTACAACACAGGCCACACACCCAAGCAAAAGCAATTATTTGGCACTCTGAAAATAACTTTAGTTCAACATTGATTTGAAACATTTAACAATGATAAACAATGTGTTTGGTCACTCGGAATCGTATAAAACAGCAAAACACATCTGTATTTGAACATTTTGTTTGATCTTTCTACTTGTAAAACAATATGCAGAGCAAAATACAGAGATATTATTAATTCATGCATACCAACCTACAGTGTCTGCAAAAAATATATATGACCTCGCTCCACTTTGAACCAATGAATTGGTTTGAGCTTGTACCCCAAGCGAATCACACATGCTATGGGTCAATAACATACAGTACAACACGTGATTGGAACGGAAGATTCCATCGCATGTAGGCTACTAAGAGTAAACATATTTACAGCAGAAAAGAAGAAATTTTTTAAAACAAAATGCATGAAATCTTTTGTTCTTTTTAAATTTAAACAATTTTGACCACGACTGTTGTTCAGAAGTATCTGATACACATGAGATGAGGGGAAGGAATACAAACTTTTTGAGGGAATGAATGGTCGTTTTCACTTGCGATACCATTGTAAAATGTGAATCAAACCAGCTTGGTCTGATTCAAAAACCGAGCTGGTGATAGCACGAGGATAATTTATCTTTGTGTTACAGTACATTGTTATTACATAATGATCATGCAATTAATTCACTCTCCTCTAAACCATGCTACAGCTATTTATAGCGACGGTTTTTCCCAGCACAAACTTAAAAAAGTTTCTTAAATATAATACAACCCTTGAAAACCCATTCATTATTTATGTTACTATGACAACACATGAATCTAGGGTCATGCAAACAAAGTTTTATTTGTATCCAGGGGTTGTTAATCGGGCAGATACACATTGAATAATGTGTTGTTCTAGCCTAAGTACATGCATAGGGTCAGTCAGTACTACAGTAGGGCGTGGTTGGGTGTGTTGGACATGACTTTAAATAAAGGAATTATAAAGGAATGAAGGTACATTTGTTGTGGTCAAGGAAATTATTATCCAGGAAAGAAGACGCAAATACATAGCATCATCGAACCTGTTATCTGCCGGTACATTATGACTATTTATTTCCAAACATTCTCAATCGTATTTATTGATTGAATCTGCATAACTATCACATATTTCCACAATTTCATGTATATCTACAGATACTACAAAAAACATGTTGACACAAAGCATGAACTTTCTTTTCATTTAAATAAAACAAATTTTTACCATCTTTTGGCAAGTTTTTTTTAAATAGTAATTTGGTTATTTTCGGGACTTCCGTTTGTTCATCTTATATGAATCACATGTTTCGCGAAACCGGTTTTAGTGGACCGTGCAAGTATGGCTGTTTGGTGAAATGACTGTAGTCAAATGGTATATGTGCTGAACAATGTATTCACAAAGGGAATATTCACATCTTTCCTTTCTTGTTCTCTCCCATTCCTTTACTGTCATTGCCAACTACCCTCCCCACCCCACCATAACAACTATCAACCATCAACTGCCGGTCTAAAACATAAAGTAGCCTTCTGTACAGTATCCCAGTAGCTGTTCAGATACTTTTTTATATTCTTGTTTTTGTCAAACTCTTCACAACCTTTATCTTATTCATGTCATTTCAGGGAGTCCCAATGGGAGAGAAGCAAAGCTTTACTTTCAGTTGTCTATATAACCATGAAGGTACCTCCATGATAATCATAACCTTCAGTTATTTTATATATACGGTAAAGATATATGCCAAAAGGGGGGCCACTGTGAAGAGTGATGGAGCATATCAGTCATATACTGTAATCAACAGACAAACCCCACAACAATTTATACCTTAGCTGTATTCCAAACAATGTACAGTATTTCTACTAGACAGCTAGATATTTCAAGATCTACAGACAGAAAATTATATTTTTTTAACTAAATGTCAAGAGGAGCAAAATGATAGGTGAAGCAGTAGTTCTCATGTTATGACTGAGGAGCAAAATGATGGGTGAAGCAGTAGTTCTCATGTTATGACTGAGGAGCAAAATGATAGGTAAAGCAGTAGTTCTCATGTTATGACTGAGGAGCAAAATGATTGAAGCAGTGAAGCAGTTAGTTCAAAATGTTATGACTGAGGAGCAAAAAATGATTGGTGAAGCAGTAGTTGTCATGTTATGACTGGGGAGCAAAATGCAAAATGGGCAGTAGTTCAGTAGTTCTCATGTTATGACTGAGGAGCAAAATGATGGGTGAAGCAGTAGTTCTCATGTTATGACTGAGGAGCAAAATGATGGGTGAAGCAGTAGTTCTCATGTTATGACTGAGGAGCAAAATGATGGGTGAAGCAGTAGTTCTCATGTTATGACTGAGGAGCAAAATGATTGGTGAAGCAGTAGTTCTTATGTTATGACTGAGGAGCAAAATGATTGGTGAAGCAGTAGTTCTTATGGTATGACTGAGGAGCAAAATGAAGGGTGAAGCAGTAGTTCTCATGTTATGACTGAGGAGCAAAATGATTGGTGAAGCAGTAGTTCTCATGTTATGACTGAGGAGCAAAATGATGGGTGAAGCAGTAGTTCTCATGTTATGACTGAGGAGCAAAATGAAGGGTGAAGCAGTAGTTCTCATGTTATGACTGAGGAGCAAAATGATTGGTGAAGCAGTAGTTCTTATGTTATGACTGAGGAGCAAAATGATTGGTGAAGCAGTAGTTCTTATGGTATGACTGAGGAGCAAAATGAAGGGTGAAGCAGTAGTTCTCATGTTATGACTGAGGAGCAAAATGATGGGTGAAGCAGTAGTTCTCATGTTATGACTGAGGAGCAAAATGATGGGTGAAGCAGTAGTTCTCATGTTATGACTGAGGAGCAAAATGATTGGTGAAGCAGTAGTTCTTATGTTATGACTGAGGAGCAAAATGATTGGTGAAGCAGTAGTTCTTATGGTATGACTGAGGAGCAAAATGAAGGGTGAAGCAGTAGTTCTCATGTTATGACTGAGGAGCAAAATGATAGGTGAAGCAGTAGTTCTCATGTTTTGACTAAGGAGCAAAATGATTGGTGGAGCAGTAGTTCTTATGTTATGACTGAGGAACAAAATGATAGGTGAAGCAGTAGTTCTCATGTTATGACTGAGGAGCAAAATGATAGGTGAAGCAGTAGTTCTCATGTTTTGACTGAGGAGCAAAATGATTGGTGGAGCAGTAGTTCTCATGTTATGACTGAGGAGCAAAATGATAGGTGAAGCAGTAGTTCTTATATTATGACTGAGGAGCAAAATGATGGGTGAAGCAGTAGTTCTTATGTTATGACTGAGGAGCAAAATGATGGGTGAAGCAATAGTTCTTATATTATGACTGAGGAGCAAAATGATGGGTGAAGCAATAGTTCTTATATTATGACTGAGGAGCAAAATGATAGGTGAAGCAGTAGTTCTTATATTATGACTGAGGAGCAAAATGATGGGTGAAGCAGTAGTTCTTATGTTATGACTGAGGAGCAAAATGATGGGTGAAGCAATAGTTCTTATATTATGACTGAGGAGCAAAATGATAGGTGAAGCAGTAGTTCTTATATTATGACTGAGGAGCAAAATGATGGGTGAAGCAGTAGTTCTTATGTTATGACTGAGGAGCAAAATGATGGGTGAAGCAATAGTTCTTATATTATGACTGAGGAGCAAAATGATGGGTGAAGCAGTAGTTCTCATGTAATGACTGAGGAGCAAAATGATGGGTGAAGCAGTAGTTCTCATGTTATGACTGAGGAGCAAAATGATTGGTGGAGCAGTAGTTCTCATGTTATGACTGAGGAGCAAAATGATTGGTGGAGCAGTAGTTCTCATGTTATGACTGAGGAGCAAAATGATAGGTGAAGCAGTAGTTCTTATATTATGACTGAGGAGCAAAATGATTGGTGGAGCAGTAGTTCTCATGTTTTGACTGAGGAGCAAAATGATGGGTGAAGCAGTAGTTCTTATGTTATGACTGAGGAGCAAAATGATAGGTGAAGCAGTAGTTCTCATGTTATGACTGAGGAGCAAAATGATTGGTGAAGCAGTAGTGCTCATGTTATGACTGAGGAGCAAAATGATGGGTGAAGCAGTAGTTCTTATGTTATGACTGAGGGGCAAAATGATTGGTGGAGCAGTAGTTCTCATCTTATGACTGAGGAGCAAAATGAAGGTGAAGCAGTAGTTCTTATATTATGACTGAGGAGCAAAATGATGGGTGAAGCAGTAGTTCTCATGTAATGACTGAGGAGCAAAATGATGGGTGAAGCAGTAGTTCTCATGTTATGACTGAGGAGCAAAATGATTGGTGGAGCAGTAGTTCTCATGTTTTGACTGAGGAGCAAAATGATAGGTGAAGCAGTAGTTCTCATGTTTTGACTGAGGAGCAAAATGATGGGTGAAGCAGTAGTTCTTATGTTATGACTGAGGAGCAAAATGATAGGTGAAGCAGTAGTTCTCATGTTATGACTGAGGAGCAAAATGATAGGTGAAGCAGTAGTGCTCATGTTATGACTGAGGAGCAAAATGATGGGTGAAGCAGTAGTTCTTATGTTATGACTGAGGGGCAAAATGATTGGTGGAGCAGTAGTTCTCATGTTATGACCGAGGAGCAAAATGATAGGTGAAGCAGTAGTTCTCATGTTATGACTGAGGAGCAAAATGATTGGTGGAGCAGTAGTTCTTATGTTATGACTGAGGAACAAAATGATAGGTGAAGCAGTAGTTCTCATGTTATAACTGAGGAGCAAAATGATGGGTGAAGCAGTAGTTCTTATGTTATGACTGAGGGGCAAAATGATAGGTGAAGCAGTAGTTCTCATGTTTTGACTGAGGAGCAAAATGATAGGTGAAGCAGTAGTTCTCATGTTTTGACTGAGGAGCAAAATGATGGGTGAAGCAGTAGTTCTTATGTTATGACTGAGGAGCAAAATGATAGGTAAAGCAGTAGTTCTCATGTTATGACTGAGGAGCAAAATGATGGGTGAAGCAGTAGTTCTCATGTTATGACTGAGGAGCAAAATGATAGGTGAAGCAGTAGGCTTGGGCGATATATCGATATTTCGATATATTTCGATATTGACCTATATCGATATGGCCGATATTGAGTTTAAGGGTCGTATCGACATATCGATATTATGTTTTTTCAATAATACACAATACATGAACTATTACAAAACTAAACATGACTATCAAACATCCAAGTATTTTTTATTAAGCGTACAAAAAGTTAATAAATTTCATTTATATCAAAGTTTCAGGCAGTCAGTTATGATAAAACTTTATTAAAACATTAATATTGTGATAACAATTACCCAAAAATCCTTCCATGAACAAAAAACCACTTGACTCGCGGAGTACAGAGGCATTGCGCAATACTTCAACTTTATACTTGATGGCTTACGAAGTTCAGACAACAAAAATCATAAGATGTTGAATCCTCAAATATCGTGTTAAGTTTCCTCAAAAGGAATACTGAATCTGAATTTTTAAATCAATCAGTCATTAATTGACAAATTACTGACAAAATTATGAGGTTTTTCTCACTATTTTGTTCGTTCAGAAAGTCTAAAGTAAAAGTGACAAACTGGTCTTGCCAGATCGATCAGATAATGTACAGTGCAGTAACTACATACACACACAGTATCACTACTGTACAGTACTTTACTATGTACACACATACCATCTACCACTCTTTCTTCTTAGTGACAACACTCAAAATGCGATGATAGAAGCAGACTAGAAATTCAATAATATGCATCATATATGGACTTCTGAATTTCTAGAAGTCCATATAATGCTACCAAAATAATGCCTCTTTAGTACAACTTTCATAAGAAGTAAGTGAGTTATAAAATTTTAAGAAGAATTGGAGCCGATTTTTGTAGGGCATACAGTGTAGGCCTAATACCAGTTCCACAACATTTTTTTTTTTTTAAGAATATGCCGAGGCCTAAACTTTTTCAAAGTTTCTGTGATTGATCTTTTGAGATAGAAACCATGTAAAGAACATTTTTAAACATAATGGGTGTTTATTTGAAGATCATATGTATATATTTTGCAGTGATTTCTGTTAATTTGTACAAAAAGTTTTACGTGACATTTTTTGAGCCGAGACGAGATTACCAGAACAGTTCCTATAATTTGCATATCGATATTTGCATTATTTGCATATCCAGAACAGTACATTATAATTTGTATGTTCGTTCTCCTAGCAAAAATTTGCATATCGCAAAATATTTGAAGCAGTATTTCGATATTTTTCAGGCGCAAAATATGGGTCGATATTGCATTATGTTTAATATCGCCCAAGCCTAGGTGTGATATGTTGGGTGAAGCAGTAGTTCTCATGTTTTGACTGAGGAGCAAAATGATAGGTGAAGCAGTAGTTCTCATGTTATGACTGAGGAGCAAAATGATTGGTGAAGCAGTAGTTCTTATGTTATGACTGAGGAGCAAAATGATGGGTGAAGCAGTAGTTCTCATGTTATGACTGAGGAGCAAAATGATGGGTGAAGCAGTAGTGCTCATGTTATGACTGAGGAGCAAAATGATTAGTGCTCATGTTATGACTGAGGAGCAAAATGATGGGTGAAGCAGTAGTTCTTATGTTATGACTGAGGAGCAAAATGATTGGTGAAGCAGTAGTTCTCATGTTATGACTGAGGAGCAAAATGATAGGTAAAGCAGTAGTTCTCATGTTATGACTGAGAAGCAAAATGAAGGGTGCAGCAGTAGTTCTCATGTTATGACTGATCAAATGAAGAGGATTTTCCAAAAGCAAAACTTGTAACGAAAGAGCTCTGATTATTTACAAGCTTTTGAAATATTTCTAAGCCATTATTCAAAATTATCAAAAATATGTTCTAATTGGATACGGTATGGATTATGGGCACAGTTAATCATTGTTGGACCATGCCTGAAAGGGAGACCATGCCTGAAGGAAGACCATGCCTGAAAGGGGGACCTGCGCTTCACTCAATTTTAGTCTGAAAAAATTTATTAATAGTAACCCTTGTCGATGAGGAAGGGGAGCGGAGTCTTTTAATCCAACAAGGGTAACCATGATCACAACAATTTTCTGTTTTATTGTTTAGCCTAACAGCTGTAAAATGATCAATTTTATGTGCTATTTTCATGTTTTTCAAGAGATTTTAAAGGAGACATAAAGTCTGGCTTTTTCTTCATCTAATATAAGATAATAATTACAAGTCATCTGCAAAAAATTTCACATTATAGTGATCATACAAAACAATTTAGCATATACTTTCTAATTTATCAAAACATTATTTCTGCCAATATAAACCTACAAGGGAGCAGCCATTTTGATATGCCCTCATTTTTCATGTCCTCTAAAAAATGATCTTGTTATTTGTCATACACCCAGTACAGATTAGAATACCAACGTATTTCTTTATTATCTATTTCAAATTATGTAACTTCTAAGAAATCATTTTTTCTTTGCATGGGTCTATGAATTTTTATTTGCATATAATATTAATGATTCATCCCTTAGAACTCAAAAGAACTTTGGATAGAGAATTCTAAAGAAATACATTATATGTGTGCTAGCACATAGTGCAAATTATTCATCATTAGCATTTTCAACACAAAATATGAGAAAATAGCAGCGTCCATATTACAACTTCAACCTTGGATAGCTTGAGAATGGAATAAGATTTGAATTTATTTTTTTTGTAGTTGGTTTACTTTATAATTTTCCAACATATATCAAACTAAAATATTTGACTTTACTTTACAGCAAATTAGGTTATGGTACCATTGCTTAATGAAAACTGGGTGAAAACAGACATGTTTGCATGTATAAGATTTTCTGATGTGTTGTGAATCAGCGGTGATTATCAACAATCAGCGTTGTGCAATTGCAGCAAGGAAGCACTTCAAATGACTTCCTCTTGTTCCGAGTACAGTTGTAGAGGCATTTAAAGATATATCCGTCTGAAGCCGCTTTCTAATGAAAATGTTTTTGAAGAAGAAAAAATCTTCAAAAAGTAACAAAATTCAGGTAAGACATTTCCTTAGTGGTCAAATGGAATATGAATTATCAATTTTATTTCCCTGTATTTTGATTTCTATCTTCAAGTTTTGTCTGCTTGTGTCACAATATTTTAATTATCTTCACTGAGCCAACTCCAGCATATACCTGCTTTTTTTTGTGGTCTCATCATACTGTACAGTATGTTGAGGAAAGTTGCACAATCACAAATTATACAGCAAGAAATAAGACCTATTGTATCAATAATGAACAGACTTTAAATCATAATAAATACACTTTGGCAAATTTTACAATTTGTAATTAATTTGTTCATAAAGCTTTGATATACATGTAAGCCGATAGGAGCTTCATTTTAAGTTCTTTACTACAAATATATTAAAATGTATGACCCGAATCATTTTTTCAATGACAACATATTTATATCCTATCGTTTTCTGAATATCACATTCTAGACAATAAAGCCACAAAGTGCAAATCAATGTCATGACGCTGATACGTATTCTTTCTGCACTTTCCTAACATCGCAACATTAAAAATAACAATGGAATTCTCCTCTGTGAATAACGTTGTTCACATCAATGCCATTAAGATATTGATGTAGAATTAATTCCCCCTGATGGAAAAATCATTTAATGGTTTTAATAGTTTCAACTGGGGTAGGTGCAATGTGGGATTGTGGATGTGATTCGATAATAAGCATGAATTAATTCATTTAAAGACGGCATAATATAGGAAATTTACAAAGGTTTGAAGTACATAAACCCTGATAGCCATTTTCTGACAAAGAACATAAGGTTTTTGAGTACAAAATGTGTGTGTGTGGGTTATTCATCATGAGATGGTGAAAGTGCTTAACTTTCCATCCCAGATATTATATTTTAAAGTACTATTCCAATCATTCAAAGGTTCAGGGACAAGAGTCCCAGAACCATTTCTGGTAACACAAAGAAGAATCAACCACAGCTTCAAACTTCCATACATTTGTGCACTGCTGTATATCTTTTTGTGACCTGTGGGGACATCTTCCCATGAAGGAGGTGTTTAACAAGTCAGACAAACTTTTCTCCACTCAAAATATTAAATAATATCCACTTCACAGCTTTAAGATTTGGCCCGACTTTAAAGAAATCTTCTTAATTGAACCTTGATCATATGTCAATATCACCCCTCTATATTTGAGGCCCTCTTTTTTCTTTTTTTAATTTATTCTGGGTACCGATTCAATTCAGGTTCCAATCATTACATGAATATGAGCAGAGTTCCCTTCTTTGATTTGCTTACCTTTAAATGATTCTCATCCTTAAAACAAAGCATGACATGATATGTTTGTCACGTTTGTCAAAATTGATGGAAAATCACAAAAACTCTTGTCCCCAAACTGCCAGGCCCAGATGGTATAGGCTTACAATATAACATTGGGGTTAGATGGTATAGGTTTACAATATAACATTGGGGTTAGATGGTATAGGTTTACAATATAACATTGGGGATTAGATGGTATAGATTTACAATATAACATTGGGGGTTAGATGGTATAGCTTAACAAAATATCATTGGGGGTTAGATGGTATAGGTTTACAATATAACATTAGGGGTTAGATGGTAAAGGTTTACACTATAACATTAGGGGTTAGATGGTATAGGTTTACAATATAACATTGGGGTTTAGATGGTATAGGTTTACAATATAACATTGGGGGTTAGATGGTATAGGTTTACAATATAACATTGGGGTTTAGATGGTATAGGCTTACAATATAACATTGGGGTTTAGATGGTATAGGTTTACAATATAACATTGGGGGTTAGATGGTATAGGTTTACAATATAACATTGGGGTTTAGATGGTATAGGCTTACAATATAACATTGGGGTTTAGATGGTATAGGTTTACAATATAACATTGGGGGTTAGATGGTATAGGTTTACAATATAAGATTGGGGGTTAGATGGTATAGGCTTACAATATAACATTGGGGGTTAGATGGTATAGGTTTACAATATAAGATTGGTGGTTAGATGGTATAGGTTTACAATATAACATTGGGGGTTAGATGGTATAGGTTTACAATACAACATTGGGGGTTAGATGGTATAGGTTTACAATATAACATTGGGGTTTAGATGGTATAGGCTTACAATATAACATTGGGGTTTAGATGGTATAGGTTTACAATATAACATTGGAGGTTAGATGGTATAGGTTTACAATATAACATTGGGGGCTAGATGGTAAAGGTTTACACTATAACATTGGGGGTTAGATGGTGTAGGCTTACAATATAACATTGGGGTTTAGATGGTATAGGTTTACAATATATCACATTGGGGGTTAGATGGTATAGGCTTACAATATAACATTGGGGGTTAGATGGTATAGGCTTACAATATAACATTAAGGGTTAGATGGTAAAGGTTTACAATATAACATTGGGGGTTAGATGGTATAGGTTTACAATATAACATTGGAGGTTAGATGGTATAGGTTTACAATATAATAATGGGGGTTAGATGGTATAGGTTTACAATATAACATTGGAGGTTAGATGGTATAGGTTTACAATATAATAATGGGGGTTAGATGGTATAGGTTTACAATATAATAATGGGGGTTAGTAATATAGGTTTACAATATAATAATGGGGGTTAGATGGTATAGGTTTACAATATAATAATGGGGGTTAGATGGTATAGGTTTACAATATAACATTAGGGGTTTCCTGTTTTTGTACCACCTGATTTCTTTCTGTTCTGCAGTTTGTGCAAGCCTCCAAATATATCACATGACTTATAGAGATGGTTGGTTCTCCACTCCCTTCTTGCAACCTTATATTGCAAGCTCATCACAAACAAAGTTGAGCTCCTCACAAGTTTGCAGCGAGATTAACTGTATGATAAATCCACTCTTCCTCTGCAAATAATACAGTATGTAGTCTCTCTGAAAACACTTTCCACACCATGATGGCTTCTACGACATTGATCCTTAAAACGTTAATCGAGGGTGTGACTAAGTTATAGAACAAATTTCAGATACGCATGTGCTTCATCAAGCTGTGACAGAATATTGAAAAACAATTGATTTACTGTACAAACCATGGGTGGAGAGTTGAACATCATAAATATGCAAACTTGCTACTAAAATGGTTATTTTGAACCAAATTTGGTGGGAGTTTTGCAATTTTCAAGATTTCAAATCATCTCCAAACAATATAGCATCTAGGCATAACCAAACAATCAACACACTGTACAGTATACAACACATGGCAAATAGCTCTTCTTCTCTCATCCCACAATAGCTCTAAAATGAACCAGTCATAATAGCTCTAAAATGAACCAGTCGTAATAGACCTAAAATGAACCAGTAATAATAGACCTAAACAATTAGAATCAATACAAATATCTCATTTGTATCAAACATTCAGGATCGGAATTGATTTGGATAATTCCCAGTTGGATTCTAAAGAATATCACTTCCTTCCTACCCTCATCATTTTCAAATCCCTAAAGAAAACATGTAAAGAAAAAAGACAATTTGCATAAGTTTTAATCCTTGACTGTTCAAGTGCATGAATTATCCACATAATGAGCTTTGATGGAGTTAATGATTACTAAAATGCATTTCTCCTACTGCTCACTCCCAGAGAAAGTCAATACCCTTCAGAGAGTGCATAGTTGTAACTTGAAGTAAAACCTTCAAACCATATTTAGGTCTGTCCTTTTCAGAGGGCATTTCCCAAGTTGAGGTTTTAAGTATCTCATTTATATTCATATTGCTCTAAAATATAGTTATTCATCATGATTGATCAGGCATTAATTTTTAAAGATGTACTGAGTAAGTGAGTAGGCTTGGTTGCAATTAGACTTGGAATGGTTAACATTTGCAGAGCACAATAGCAGCATCTCATGGTTAATGAAAGGCTATGGACAGGTGGAGACAAAGCTTTGAAACATTTGTGAAATTGATTATAATCCATTTATCTAATGTACATACTGTAGCATAGCAAAGTAGTAAAAGATCAAACTTGACCATTTGACAGCTTTATGAATATTCACCTATTGATATGTCTCTGGTGACCCCTCCCCCCTCCCCTTTCTTTCACACACACACACATACAACCAAGCAGTACCCATGAAATGAACAGCTTCCCCAATTTGAAAAGTCTTACTCAATATCTTGTTCTCAATATCTCTTAATTTACACAGCATGTATTTACTATTATCTAAAATTCATTTATCACATTATTCATATTTCAAAATGCTCCCCGTATAATTCTGGGTGTGTACATACATTTCCACAGCTGCTGAAAATACTGAAACTTGGTGCTTTTACACTACACTACTGACAAGGCACAAACTCCGATCATTTACGGTACTGAGCAAAAAATAAAATTCTCTTCAATAAACCATTTAAAATGTACTTCTGTCATGGATGCCATTACAGGCAGGCCAATCTGGGTAAAATGAGCATAGGCAAGGCAGCACACACATATTTATTGACTTGCCATGGCACCATTAGCTTCAACTACAGTACCTAAATACTGTGGTGTTTTGACATAGCTTTGCACCTTTGCACATTATAGGTCAAAGAGGTACCCAAAAAAAAAAAAAAAAACAATTTTTGGAGTATTTTGTTTGGAGCAATTTAAAGGTTCAGACTGGGGAGTAAGGTTACAATCAAATTGAATCTTACATACTAAATTGAATCTTACATACTAAATTGAATCTTACATACTTATTTGAATTTTACATACATACTATAATTTGTTTGTTATTGCAAATGTCGAGTCATCTTATTTTTGTTGTGATATCTTTTTTCCTTATCCTCTATATCCTTTCTTATAGGTGTATGGAAATGTGTGCTTTTAAGTTACTTCAGAAAAATAAATAAAAGTTATGAAAACCTCAGTGATAATACACAGGGAGAGCAGGACATTAAACAGGGAATACACTGTACATTACATGTGCGTGACAACCCCCCTCCCCAACCCCTACTTCCCCCACCGCAATCCCCATATTTTTTAAAAGTCTCCAAAGAGCTCAATACAACCAAGTACATGTATTACAGTAGCTCCCTGTCCAGTGCCCCAGTTTTCCTGTTTTAGAGGGGAGGCCCGCCCTGCCCCTCCGTTGGCCCGCCCACCACCATTTGGTCCGCCCTACCCCCAGAGTTATACTGTACACGAGTAAACGTAAATAGGGTCAACTGACCAAAAAAGATTTATTTCCTTGCCATCAGAATATATTTTAAAAATCTTCGTTCTTTGTTTTGGACTTCTTCGTTTTGGACCTACCCAAGTTTCAGAGTTTCGAGGAGATTTTAGATACCAAAATAAGGAATTCTCTTGTATCTGAGTAAGTTTTCACATACTGCATGCAGTGTACAGTGCCAGGCCCAAGTACATAACAAGCAAGAATTCACATGGTATGAACAGTCAAAGTAACAGCTCCCTGGTATGAAATATCTTTCAAAATGCTTTAAAAATAGGCCAAAATAGTTCCATCGTCATTTTTTACAATAAAATTACCCTTTAAAATAACAAAAAGTTTTGTCTGAAATCGCAAATTAAATTACAAAAAATGATTGAACTAAAATTAGAGGGCAGAATTTTAAAATAATTAGAGTATTTAGTGTCTTTTTAAACGAATATTCAAGTCTGGTACATGTGCCAATTGGGCATTCAGGCCGTTTTAGTATTTAAGCTGTAGTTTTTAAACACAAGTCATAGCCCAAACGAGCTATCAGTTACAAGTGGTATACTCCAAGTTGGCCAGACCCTACCTTTGCTGTTTTACAGGGGTGGCCCGCCTTTCCCCTCCTGGGATATGCCCTGCCCCTCATGAGAATCTTTTTTTATTTCATATATTAACCATATAAATTAAAAACCTTACATGGATACAGAACACAGAATGATAGCATAGTAAGCAAATGTCCTGTTTGGCTCATGAATGGTCCTTATCAATCAGAATAGTTTTATTCTGAGGTATAATTATGACTAAAATCCCAAAGCTTCTTCATCATGGGATTGAGCCCCTGGACACTATGCTAAAAAGACGTAGCGCTTCATGTGCATTATTGTAACCTGCAACAAGTCTAGCACCCTGCCCAAGCTAAGGGTCTATTGGCTACACTATAAGACAGATCCCAAACAGGATATCAAGCCCAATTAGCACATGTCAGACTGTATTTTAAGGCTCCAACCAATGAAAGCAGTCTTCTTTCCATCGGATATATTTGGTGGTATTTCCTGAGCCAATATATATGCTAAAATAATTTGGATTGCGCCGAGCAAAATCTGATTATTTGGAGACATTTTTAGACAATTTTGGAATGCAAAATTTGTTTAGACTACACACTTATACAAACCGTTGTTGCATCGATGGATCGATCTATTTAAGGCAAAGATGAAAAAACAGCAGAATGTCGAATAAACGCTTAGGGCTAGATAAACGAGCTGCAAAAAACTGAACGTATCCAAGCGAGAATCTGGATTTTGGGCTAGCTCGCATAAGCTCAAAATCCCTTAAGGGGATATTGAGCTAAAAAATCTTAAATTTAAGAATGATTATATAAAAACTGAAAAATCTTATTTAACCTCATACATGACATGGATACAGAATGTTCACAGAGTGATAGCATAGTAAGATTGTCCTGCGCCGAAATGGCACAGCGCTTTGCGTACGTATTAATATGCCCCAGATTATAAATCTAGCACCCTGCCCCTTCTTAAATCAAGCTGGGGTTCTGCCTGTCAGCTGGCACAATAGTCCCGTCAAAGCTCCCAGTAAGCTTGTACAGTATGAGCTAGCATAAGCAAGCTCAACTTTTTGTAGCAGGGTTTTGTGAAAATTGTGTTAACTTTTTGAAAAATTCACTAATTGCATTCTTAATAATTACACTTTACAGCTGAGCAAATGATTATTTGCAAATGAGAACTATTTTGCTCTAATTGCTCAAATAATTAAAAAGCTCCAAATACAAAAAACTCAATTTACAAAAAGACAAAATAGAAGAGATCTTGTTCAAGGTTAGTAATATTCCCTATTTATGGAACTTGCCTCCAGTACACAAAAAGATCTTTCATGAAAGCTTTTTGTGCGGTACTATTATTCATGGATAAGGTTGGATATGTGACAAACAAAAGTACTGTACTATTCATACATTGTGTGAGAACAAAACACCTTTTGAATTTTCTGAAGATAATATACTGACATTAATGATACTCAAGTAACACAAAATAATTCAAAAGTGCATTTAAGAATTGTCAGGAACTACAATTAAATTGGGGCATTTGGTATTAAAATGTGGCTTTTTCTTTCTTTCCCTTAAATATGCATTCATGACTTCTAAGCACAAAAGTTTGTAAAGAAACCACATAGTAAATGTTGTAATTTCTTAAAAAACCATAAGAAGTGCAAATAGGTGTGTTAAAATGGGTTCATATTCATACAGTATATTCATGTTACATGAAGAAAAACTAAAGATATGACTCTGAATTTTGACAAAGTAGAACACTTTCAGAATCCAAACCAATATGAAATTTTCAATAAAAATTCAATTCGTTTGAATTTGATAATCTTCATTAAAAGATAAAGAAACCGAAAGCGCAATTTCAAAATTCAAAACATTCTATACCCACTGGAATTATTAGAGTTGCATTTAAACAATCATTATGATCTTTCATCCGCACTGAGAATGAGGTCCTTGAGATGTTAACAGTACTTCGCCAACTCTGCACTTCTTATCTGCCATTTATCCCATTTCTATTGTTTTTTAATCAGGGCTGACAGTTAAGTTCTCATTGAAGTTGTATCATTGAGTTTTAATTACTCTGAATATGCTAGTCTACATACAGTACTCAACAGTGGGGGAGGCAGTCGATTCAATTCAACCCACCATTGATTAAATAATGAGGATGCCCACAAAGGGAAGAGGTGAGTTATTGATCTTGTATAATGTCCACTCTGTATGGTCATTTAAAATACATCACAATATGTAGGTTGCTTCTCTCTGCAGGCTGTGTGGTACAGTACATTACTTGGCAGAAAAAATGTTAATAATTTGTTGATCCTTTCTTTTCCCCCAACCTACGTGTTTGAATTAGTGCACACGTGCTTCTCACTATTTTATCATCCACGATATCACAAGTTGCAGCAAAGTTTCAACCCCCTTGGGAAATTAATTCATTATGTTGAGAAATGCTGACACCATCATTTGACCAACAAGTCCAACAAAGTTCAGTGTGTCACTACAGTACACCATACAGTACTTTGCTCTCTCAAACAGGCATTGTCCACTGTACAATGTACTGTACAGTCGATTCCCTCATAATATTCCCAATAAGTTTCCCAATGTGTCATGAATTTTGTATTTATCTTTAATCTTCCCAAAATAAAATTAAAACATGTCCAAACATTATCTTTACATCTAAAGAAACCTAATCAAGCTTCATGCTGACAAAACAATATAATTATTATGCATAGCCGACAACAAACTACCTCTGAGCCCCGTAACTGATACAATTATACATCGTACTCGACCGTAAGTGGACTATGAAGCATTTACATCATCTCCCAGCACCATCAAGTTCAAATCAATTCATCACACTCATCAACTCTTCATTTTAATTTTGTTCAGTTGCAGTATACCGGGCTTGGTTAAATTAGCCTTGGCTGCAATGAGAGCAGCATAATTGAACTGCATTTGCGATATTTGTAAATGGAATTTTTAAAGTAATCACGGGATAGTATTGGATGTTTTGGCTAGAATAAGAGCTACCACCATCCATTACAAGAGTGCCACCATCCATTACAAGAGCTACCACCATCCATTACAAGAGTGCCACCATCCATTACAAGAGTACCACCATCCATTACAAGAGTACCACCATCCATTACAAGAGAACATTAATGTTATGGGGGAGAAACCTGTGAAGTTCTTTGCCTAAATAATCATAAATCAAAGCATAATTTACCTATCAGATTATCTATGCAATGTACAGTATAATTAATGAAATCATTCAACAAACTGTACTCACAAAGTGAGAATTTATTTTAGAATTTTATGACCTGCTTTCATGTGTTAGTCACCAATACGTTATAAATGCAATGTACAGTACCTTAAATAATGAAAGTATTCATGTACTCTCAAAACTCAAGTTACTGTAAGAAAAACAACATCTATAATTCACTACATTAAATGTGTCTGTGGGAATATATTCTAATGGGCATCACACCAAGTCAGCAAAAGGTACCTAACTACCTGTAGTGTTAATCTGAAATGATATGTTCATAATGAATGAAAACACTAACAACACCACCAGCAAAATACCTTTTGATGGAATATTTTGATTATAATTCATGTCACCACCGAGCGGTATCATAATAAACTGAGTCAGCGGGCCTACCGTTAGATCATCCTCTGTCTATTCACTCATCACACTCAGTCCACCCAACAGAAACCGCACAAGACGCCTCCCAGAGCAAAAACGACAAGGATTATTTTGCCAGAAACTAAATTACAACACTAAGTCTGCAGTACGACTCCTTCCACCTCATTCATACCAACAATGATGAATTTCAAAAAAAACAAAATCGATTCACCCACTTTGAATGGCCTTTATTCATATAATAACTACCTTGGGGTATTTTGAAGACAAATAACCAGATAGTATCAGTGGAAAGAATGCAAAACCCCAAATATGAACGCTTTTTTTTCTTCACATAAAGTAAATCTATTTATTGGCAAACCTGTTGATGTTTCTCATATCTACGGATTGTGGTAAAGTGCTAGTGGGAGTTTTACATGTACTCTCAAACTTTACATTTAGTGCAGTATGAAGTACAGTTTAATCAGGAAAGTACCACTTTCGATGATTTAAGTGTGTTACAGAAAATTCCCACAAGATATAGTACATTACATATATAGAATGCATGCCCCCAGCTGTAAAATAGATGTTGTTACACTTCATGCACTGGATCCCATAATGGATATTGTTTTCTATGTACAATACACAATAATGTTTTTAAAAATTCATTTGTATATAAAGCTGCAATTTTGTATACATTTTGGTATTTTAGACCCCTATTATATATATAACCCTTTTTAACTAATCATTTTGTATTCATTTTCATATCTTTAACCGTTTTATAGTCTCATTTTCTACATTATTTCCTTTCGTTTACTTTTTTATCATTATTTTTGTGTATATATATATTTTTTTGTATTGTATATTATTGTATTTTCCTATTTATAAATTGTACATAATTTATGCTGGAAATAAATAAAAATAAGAAGAATAAAATGAAGAACAATAAATGTTCAAAGATACGTGCATACTGTAGATCTACCTGGGAACAGTATTAAGTATACAATATGCAATTACCAGCAGTACATGTTGAGTACATGCATGACAAGTTTTCAAATTGATTCTTCATAAACTGTACAGTATATATAGTCATCATAGTGCATACATATTTGTGAATAAGGTAAAAGCTCCAAAAAAAACCAATTGCTCATCTCATTTTCTGCTTGACATGTACTGTACATTCCTTGGGTGTTAAGTGTTATGTACCATGTATTATATGAATTACTAATTCTCTCTATGAAATGGTATCAGGAGTCAGGTAGCTCAGTTGGTAGAGTGCATGACTGAGACGCTGAAGGTACCCCGTTCAAGCATCAGTCAGGTCAAAGCCATTTTTCCACAGCTATGCAGACAGATACGCCGATCATCAAAGCGGAAGTATGTCGTTTGCAGTTCCTGCTCACCATTCAGCTGTTGAGAGAAGTGGCCATGCTTGAATGGCGCTCGCCAACCTTTAGAGGGAACGTTAAGCCGTCAGTCCCGATGGTAAGACAGTCATATCCTACCTGGTTATCTGAACACTATTCGTTAATCTGAACACTATTCGAGAAGAATAGTGTTCATTAGCTCACTTATCTGAGCTAATGGATGGATGATTCGCTGTATGGGCAGCTCTCCCCTATGCTAAAACGCTAGATGTTTGTAAAGCACTCTTGAATATACTTGTATAGAAAGGGCACTATAACAAATAATTACTCATGTATACAAAATATATTTTTTTTTACCAAAATTTAAATCTTTTAGAAATTTGTATTTGCTCTGATCACTGTACCATATACCGTATTTTCTCTAATAAACGCCCCCGGGGCGTTGCATTTGGAAAACATGGGGGCGTTTATTCGAGGGTAAAGTATGAAGAAAAAAATGTAACTTATAAAAGAACGGCAATTTCTTTTAGGCCTATGATATTAGTTTCTTCAAGCGATTTTTGTGTTTTTAGCATTATTGTGCATGGATTATTAATGGAATATACTCTTTGCATATTTTCCACTTGGTTACGTTCGACTTACAGCCTTTTCAAGTCACATTCGGTAAGTTAAGCGTACGTTGTTACATTCTGAAAGTATGAAAAATGACGGGGGTGGGGGCGTTTATTAGAGGGGGGCGTTTATTAGAGAAAATACGGTAGGCAAAAAAACATGCTTTCTATTGAGAAAGTCTGTTGACGTAATTTGGAACAATTGGGTGTTATACTGTACTGTATGTTACAGGTCTATGAATGGTTAGAGGTAACATTAGAGAACTTGCCAAAACCATGTTAGTAGCAAAAATTTATCAAAATTTGAACCTTTTTCAATTTCAGGCATGCAAATTTGTTATGCTAATTTGTAAAAAGTATGACTTGGCAGGCATTTTATTATCTTATCCTTTGTTTTTCATAAATCTTTGAAGGAGGGCAACAAATTTGGATGAATAAGGTTTTTGAGTTTTTCCTTCGTTCAATCTGAAATTGACTTTCTTGTCATTTTTAGTGACTGTTATTTAGAAAAATTCAAAGAATTAAATGATTTTAAGCCGTCTAGCCTGTTACAAAGACAAAATCTAATCTTTTTCAAAAGACCGAACTAAGAAGAAAATGATGAAGATTTACATCAATATTTTGACTACAGCATGACCTTCTCTCTGTTCCTAATATAATAAATGACCCCAATAACATGCAACAATGCTTTACTTCTTCAGGCATTGTAAAAGGCGTTGCCTTCCTCATCACAAAATGCGTTAATAATTCACTTACAGCTTTTTGATTTTCCAGGCCAAACTAGTTGTCATATCAGGCATAAATCTTGTTTTCCAATGTACACTGTACAGTAAATCCAATGTTTTTCAGAGCATGGTGATCTATCAAATTCCGTTCTATTTTCATCATACTGTACACTTAAGCGCTGACATCAGGACATGAAACAGTAATTCCATTGTTATCAATTACTGAAAGTTAATAACGGAATGAGAAGATTTCTTATCAAGTGATCAAAACCTTCAAAATAATTTAAAATTAGTTGTAATTTTTCATACGGTAGGGTTTAAAGGTTGAAATTATGCTACAAGGTAATGTCTGTTGCATGCAAAAAAGAGTTGAAAGACAATGAATTGCAAGTTTGATTTTTGTAGTCACTAAGAGTTTAAAACGTTAACTGACGTGTGGACCAAGGGTTTGTGCTTCCCTTTGACAATGGTACATACTGTACAGTAGGCTGTGTACATGTATGTATATGGTGGTATATAGCTTGAAGGGCCCAAATTTAGTAGATACTGGTCAAACTAAACTTTATAAGTATCTTATTTTTTTAACTGTACAATAAAAGTATGATTCTAAGCATAAATTAGTGACAATGGAGTTAAATTTACAATTTATAAAATATTTTTTTGTTTAATCAAAGCAATTTTGCAAAACTTTAATTTGAGTCCAGGTAAATCACAAAAATTAGACAGTACTTGAATGAAATTCATGGGTGCACTAAATTCGGGAATGCGCGAAATTCGGGGGTGCGCGAAAGTTGGGGGTGCGTGAAATTTAGGGGTGCACAAAATTCGGCGGTACGCAAATGTGGGAGCGTGTGAAATTCAGGGCAGTGCAAAAATCCAGAGTGTGCAAAATTTGAGGGTGTACGCAATTTGGTTCGCCTACTGTATAAACCTAACTTAATCCAACTCCGAAGTCCTATTTAGTATGTACAGAGTAGACAGTTTAAGCTTTGCTTCAGGAAAAAATATGACTGTTTTCATTTCAAAATTAAAACTGGATTTGTGTGTGCATTTATCATTTGGGTTGTGACAATAACTAGCTGAAGCCTAGTCATTGTCAAAACCCATGTAGGCCTACACGTATGTTATCACTGGGACATTTGCTTTGTGTACGTAGGTTGTTGCAGATATCGTGTTTCCGGCTAGACACACTTAAGCAACCCTTATTTTCCTAAATGCGATAAACTTACGTTCTTTCCACACAGTGTGATTGGTTTTCACCACTTCTATGAGTTATATGGGACAGTTTTTTATCACCAACTTAGTGGAACATTGTAAAACTTATTTGCGGATGTTGAATAAATAATCACAAATGTGCAGTGACTAAGAAAATGGTGATCAAAGTATGAATCTCTAAGAACTTTATCCAGTTGTGGTGCCAAATAGGGTACAGATTTTGGAGAAGTTTTTTTGGAAAAGTGTATTATTTAGACTAATTAATAAAAAGATAATCAAAAATTAAGTATTTTTCAATCATCAATTTTCTACATTTGAATTTTAAAACATAGGAATTGCACCTACAGTAATCTACCTATAAGTAATAACAACCCTCAGTCACATGGCAATCCCAATGTCTGATGTCAACCCGTACTGGGGGATGTGTATAACTAGCTGAATCCCAGGCTTTACTTGACTCAAGTTAGTAACTTACAAAATACATAACTTTGCTGAGAACAATTAGACAGTGAACTTGTGTCACATATTCTGTACTGTAGCCAAGGCTAGCTGTTGTAATTGTATTGAGACGTGCTAACAAATTCTGACGTGCTTACAAATTCTAAATCTAAGTAAATTACCCGGTTTCACAACTGGAGATCACAAATGGTCTCGAAGGAAACTTGAAAGCATCTCACTTTTGACAACGCCAAAATAAAAATAAGACATGACACTAAGAAAACAATATTCGTTGATTACAGAAAACTTACTCTGAAAAGAAATCTTCTTCGGTCAAGTCAATTTCAATGAGCAAATTCTCAGAAACATATGTTTTCTCTAGGAAAGTCAGCTTCACTTCTTCGCTCCCCTTCAAATTCAATGATTCTCCAACGCGACATGTCCGAAGTGACAAGTCTTGAATGAAATATGATCCATATGCCTGGCCTGCCAATTTAATGAATTGCAACTTACGCCCTCTATTTACATGACGACCTCAGAAATTCCTGCGAACGACACAGAGTAGGTCGTCGAACGAAGGATTTACGAAAAAGAAAAGTCCGAATTTCACCTTGCTGAAGATCGTCTGTGGTATCAAATATAATCGTTTCCACATCATTATGAATAGAGGGTATGGGATTGTTTACTTAAAATCGTAAAACTTGCAGATTATTTGAAAAAGCATCAGTACCTTCGCCTCGTCTACATTTTTGCAGTGAAATTTGCACGCAAATTGCGCATACTAATTGCACGAATATATTATGTTATTATATCGAAAAGGACCTGCTTTTCGTGGTTCAGTATTAAAGTTAGTTATTCGAGTATTCGGTCATCCAGACATTTTTTCAAAGTTTTTTTTTACGCACGTTAGCTAACCAATAAGGATTTCTGATTTTGTTATAATTTGCGCTGTTATTTACTCTTACTCAGGAGAATCAATTATTTTGAAAACTTTAGCATAGCCCAGGCCTACTGTATGTTCATCTTTATATTCAAACCCTCTGTGGTGTAGTGACTAGTGCTTTATTCTCTCACTCGCATGTCCCCTGTTTGAATCCCGGTGGGTCTGCAACCAGTGAATTTACAACTGGTTATCAAAGGCCATGGTCGTTTTGAAATAATGTCCAGCACTGGATGCTTTTGGGACGTTAAACCTTACTATGCTCTACTATTCTTTATTCACTTGGTTGGTGCCATGTCACATCCGGGAGATGGCGTCATTTGCTGGAGTGAAAACAAACCTTTGCGTGATACACGTGGGCAAGTCCGTATGCGTTCACTGTGTGCGGTACATGATATAGCACGTAAGCAAACACAGCTGATTGCTTTGTTTTCACTCTAGTGTGGGGTGAATGCGCACAGTTGCTATGCGGTCTGATGACCTTAGGTCACATTCCAACCAAGTGATGCTTGCTTTGATTAGAAGAAATTGTTGTTTTCTAGAGGTTGTTCTCAATTTGTGTAAGCTGTTAGTCAGGCCTCACCTTGAGTATGCTATTCAGGCTTGAAGTCCCTTTTATGAGAAGGATTAGTTTATTTTGGAGCAGGTTCAGCAAAGAGCCACTAGACTTATTCCCGAAGTAAGGAATCTCTTATAAATCTAAGTTGCGAATTCTTGGTGTGACCACGCTTGAGTTAAGAAGAGTGCGTGGGGATATGATTCAGGTTTTAAGTTCCTATTTGGTAGTGATGCTTTGACTTCCTGTTATTTCTTGCATGTTTCAGCTACTAATCCTCATGTGAAAAGTGGTAACAGTTTGAAGTTGACCAAAGAGTTCTCACGGATAAATATTCGACGTTTTGGCTTTTCGCAAAGAGTTGTTAATGAGTGGAATGGTTTGCCTGAGTGGGTACTTAGCTCCAATTCTGTTCACAATTTCAAAGTCAACATTGGTAAATTCTTTACTAACTCTGGGCGTCTTTGATTTTTTGTTTTTTTCGTGGTGGTGGTGGGGGTGCTAGTTTGGGATTTTTATGGGGTGACTAACCCTTCTTAACCCGTAATCTTATTACATTATGTTATATTAAGTGAATAATTTTAGCTCAAACTTTGATCCAAAAGTGGCAGGGAAATAAATAAAAAAACATTTCATTGCTCTTCTCATCATGTTGACTATGTAGGCTAGGCCTAAAGTTAGATGTAAAGCCCAAGTTGAGATTTCCAGTAATTGTCCATTCTTGACTTGAAACAATTATGAGATGGAGAGGTTACAACTGATTCTGGTAATGGATTGCATTCATCAATCACTCTCTGAGAACAAAATTATGTCTAACGTTTGCAGAAAAATTAACTCTTGAGTTTTCGTAATTTAAAACAATGTCCACGAGTACTTGAACCAGTAACAAAACAAAAATGGAGAGGTAATAGTATCAATTTTACCAGTCAAATACTTGTTTGGCATACTCTCCTGTATGCCAAACATGGTAAATTTAATCTTTCAAGACTTGCTTCATATGCCAAATCCTTAAAATTAGGTATCAATTTGGTGGCTCTCTTTTGGACTGCTTTAATATCTTCCACATCCTCAATAAAATAGGAGCCCACGCAGGGATACCATACTCAATAACTGGTTGAATCATTGACTTGTAGGCTACAGTAATAATAACGTGTTTTTATCCATGAATCTAAATGTGCATCTGATTGTGCCTAAAATTCTCTTAGCTTTATTGGTAGCACTTTATATGTGTTCACAAAAAGTAAGTAATGTCATAACATGCACATGTTGTAGAAAATTGATGATTGAAAAATAAGTTACTTTTTGGAAGTCTATAAAATAATGGTAGGCCTAATGTTAGCCTACTCCAAAATAATACATTTTTTCCCCAAAAACAAATCCTAAATCTTTACCTATTTGGCAACATGATGGGATAAAGTTATCCGATACATGTTTTGGTTGCCATCTTTCTAAGTCACGTTTGTTTTAAACTAACTTTAACTAATCCTAAGTTTTAGGACGTTTCACTAAACTGCAGCTTGCAGGTTGATTTTTTGCTGACAATTTTTTTGTTCATAGACTTTTATTAAATAGTTTTAGTCAAAAAAACTTCAGAGAAAATAGATGAATAAAACATTCAAAACTGTTTAGATAGAATAATAGGCCTAGTACTTTGCAAGTATTAACTTACCATTTTTCCTCAAAATAATCTACTTCAGATCCAGGTAAAACATATTATATTACTCCCACTAAAATGTAAAATTCCAATAGCATTGTTTTGAACTTTGACGGTGCTTTCGAGAGCTCATTAGCCGATATTTACGCAATGAAAATAGTTCAATAAATGCTTTGATAAAAGTATTAAAATCACCGTTTAAACAATTTTTGAAGACATGGATGGCTTCAAATATCAGGAATAAGCATTGCCGGCAAAAGAAAAAAAAGGTAAAATTACTTCATTTTCATAAAAATCTTAAAACTGAGATTTGCTTATGTTTTAGCACAGTGTTTCAAACGGTACAGCAGGGTATATGCTTTTGTAGTACCCTCAGACGGCCAGCCATCACTAACGGCAGCCATACTAAGATGGCTAGCATCAATCCGACTGTACTACGGGGAGTACTACTTCTGTATGGGTTCTCTTCTTTTCTTATTGATGTTGGCACTTAGCTCTAGGGTTTGTAAATTTACTGATGACAGTATTAAAGGTCCACAGGATAATTAATATTAGGTATTCTTCACTTTTGCAAAGTGATCTGGATACAGTAAGTTGTTGCTTGGTCCCAAATGTGGTAGATGTCTTGGTTCATCGTTATCTCAGCTCAGCACAACCAACTGGTCATTATCATCTTGGTATGTCCTCTTCTTCTTCCAATTTACATGTACGTTTCGAACATCAACTGGTAACAGTCTGATAATTAGAATAGAAAGATAACTTGACATTGAATGCTCAAACTGGGACAGGAAGTATATAAACACGACATTTGCCAACTCAAGATTCCTATAGCTTTGATGGTGTTGATCAACATTATATCCTTCAGTGTTATCAATACGTCGTTGAGATTTGCTTTCCCTTTGAAATTGACATTATCCACAGCTAGAGATTATAAGTGAATACCATGGCTCACTTTTACATTGTAAAAAAACATGCATTATTTTGATTTTTTTGATAACAGAGATTCATCTTGAATAAGACATACACACTTTCAACTTGATTTTATCTTAAAACGGGAATTTTCGGCAAAAACCTAGGACAATCTGTCAGAAACTTGTTAAATGAAAATGGCCATTTTGAAGAAAGATTTAATTTGAACGAATGGAAGTCTTTTAGAAACTACGGTAACTCGAAATAGACTCACATTGTTAATGACTTAATTTCATATTACTTCCAGAAATTTATATTCAAATTTATATATGGCATTTAAAGTTACCATAGACACTGTCTTAACTTTCCTGGTTCCTGATTGACTATCGTCACATTACGTTGTTGACACGTTTTGACAGACCTGTATATGATCACTCATACTAATATGGACTACCAATCATTACAGGATGATCTCTACTCCAAAATTGTTCTGATCTTTGGCTGTTGAGATTCCACCCTAAGAAGTGCCAGGTTCTCTTTATCAACTCAAGTTACCAGTTTCCCTATCACATGGTGAATAATAGTAGCAATTCAATTCAGTTCTTATCTCATGTTTGCGATGCTAAAGATCTAGGTGTATTGGTTGACTCTCAGCTCTCCTTTGATGGTCACATCAATTCCAAAGTCAAGAAAGCCAACA
>JAIGNY010004509.1:2532500-2642500 GCA_020152595.1 Chiridota heheva
TCTAGCAATGACACTGTATTTGCCCATGGCATGCAGAATGGTCTAGCTATGACACTGTATGTTTGCCCAATGGCAGCAGAATGTCTAGCAATGACACTGTATGTTTGCCCTATGGCATGCAGAATGGTCTAGCTATGGCACTGTATGTTTGCCCCATGGCATGCAGAATGGTCTAGCAATGACACTGTATGTTTGCCCCATGGCATGCAGAATGGCATGCAGAATGGCTAGCTATGAATGACACTGTATGTTTGCCCCATGGCATGCAGAATGGTCTAGCTACATGTTTGCCCCATGGCATGCAGAATGGTCTATGACACTGTATGTTGCCCCATGGCATGCAGAATGGTCTAGCAATGACACTGTATGTTTGCCCCATGGCATGCAGAATGGTCTAGCTATGACACTGTATGTTTGCCCCATGGCATGCAGAATGGTCTAGCTATGGCACTGTATGTTTGCCCCATGGCATGCAGAATGGTCTAGCTATGACACTGTATGTTTGCCCCATGGCATGCAGAATGGTCTAGCTATGACACTGTATGTTTGCCCCATGGCATGCAGAATGGTCTAGCTATGACACTGTATGTTTGCCCCATGGCATGCAGAATGGTCTAGCAATGACACTGTATGTTTGCCCCATGGCATGCAGAATGGTCTAGCTATGACACTGTATGTTTGCCCCATGGCATGCAGAATGGTCTAGCTATGGCACTGTATGTTTGCCCCCATGGCATGCAGAATGGTCATGCAGAATGGCTAGCTATGACACTGTATGTTTGCCCCATGGCATGCAGAATGGTCTAGCAATGACACTGTATGTTTGCCCCATGGCATGCAGAATGGTCTAGCTATGGCACTGTATGTTTGCCCATGGCATGCAGAATGGTCTGCAGAATGGTCTAGCTGTATGTTTGCCCATGGCATGCAGAATGGCACATGCAGAATGGTCTAGCTATGACACTATATGTTTGCCCATGGCATGCAGAATGGTCTAGCTATGGCACTGTATGTTTGCCCATGGCATGCAGAATGGTCTAGCTATGGCACATGCAGAATGTTTGCCCCATGGCATGCAGAATGGTCTAGCTATGGCACTGTATGTTTGCCCCATGCTATGGCACTGTATGTTTGCCCCATGGCATGCAGAATGGTCTAGCTATGACACTGTATGTTTGCCCCATGGCATGCAGAATGGTCTAGCTATGACACTGTATGTTTGCCCTATGGCATGCAGAATGGTCTAGCTATGGCACTGTATGTTTGCCCTATGGCATGCAGAATGGTCTAGCTATTACACTGTATGTTTGCCCTATGGCATGCAGAATGGTCTAGCAATGACACTACGTTTGCCTTATGGCATGCAGAATGGTCTAGCTATGGCACTGTATGTTTGCCCCATGGCATGCAGAATGGTCTAGCTATGACACTGTATGTTTGCCCCATGGCATGCAGAATGGTCTAGCTATGACACTGTATGTTTGCCCTATGGCATGCAGAATGGTCTAGCTATGGCACTGTATGTTTGCCCTATGGCATGCAGAATGGTCTAGCTATTACACTGTATGTTTGCCCTATGGCATGCAAAATGGTCTAGCAATGACACTATGTTTGCCCCATGGCATGCAGAATGGTCTAGCAATGACACCATGTTTGCCCCATGGCATGCAGAATGGTCTAGCTATGGCACTGTATGTTTGCCCTATGGCATGCAGAATGGTCTAGCTATTACACTGTATGTTTGCCCTATGGCATGCAGAATGGTCTAGCAATGACACTATGTTTGCCCCACGGCATGCAGAATGGTCTAGCAATGACACCATGTTTGCCTTATGGCATGCAGAATGGTTTAGCTATTACACTGTATGTTTGCCCCATGGCATACAGAATGGTCTAGCTATGACACTGTATGTTTGCCCTATGGCATGCAGAATGGTCTAGCAATGACACTATGTTTGCCCCATGGCATGCAGAATGGTCTAGCAATGACACCATGTTTGCCTTATGGCATGCAGAATGGTTTAGCTATTACACTGTATGTTTGCCCCATGGCATGCAGAATGGTCTAGCTATGACACTGTATGTTTGCCCCATGGCATGCAGAATGGTCTAGCAATGACACTGTATGTTTGCCCCATGGCATGCAGAATGGTCTAGCTATGGCACTGTATGTTTGCCCCATGGCATGCAGAATGGTCTAGCAATGACACTGTATGTTTGCCCCATGGCATGCAGAATGGTCTGCTATGACACTGTTGCATATATACCGACAGTATCACCACTATATGAGGTTGAAAACAATTACAAAATGAATGTGGAATGCTTGTTGATATATACTAATAATATTCATGAAAAGTTATTTGAATATTCATGTAAAAGTGCCTATCAACACTGTTGTTGGCTAAAGTGGCAGGTCACTAGGACTGTTATCTTAAGTGTCTACTCCCTTCTCTAAAGGCCAAAGTAAGATGGGCAGAACATGTGGTTCACATGTCTGACAGTTGCATCCCAAAGCAACTTTTCTATGGTGAGTTTATGAAGGTCAGCGTTCAGTGCGCGAACAGAAAAAATGCTATAAGGAGGCTAAAAGCCTCATTAAAAAGCTTCTGCATTGACATACCAACTTGGGCGGTACATGCCCATGAGTAAACCACCTGACGTAGCAAAGTGAGAAGTGGAGCTGATACTGCCAAGCAATGTAGATTACTCAAGGTGCAAAGGAAACATGTTGCTTGTAAGGCACATGCTGTTGTCTCAACCTTCACTGGACCTACCCATGCTTGTCCCACATGTGGAAGAGACTTCTGAGCTCAAATCGACCTATTCAGTCATCTAAGTACACACCAAACTCAACCACAGACTCGTCGTGTGTAACCTTGGTCATCCCTTGCGATAGATGAACAACATATTTTGGCTAAAGAAGTTTTAATATATATGAGTGGCCCTGATTCAGGATGTTGTTAAGTGGCAAACTGGCCTCTTATGTGAATAGTGCCGGAGAGGTAATGGAAATCTAACAAACAGTTAAAATATTCCCTGATTTGGAATCAAGTAAGTGGTTAAGAAGCAACTTGTGGATTGGAGGGGTGAGAGATGACATCACATGTCCTGAAAATGGCAAATATTACCCAAAGTTGACAAAATTCAGAGCTTTTCTCATATGATAAGTCCTCTCAGGATATTGAAGATAACTTTTGCATTCGCCTCGGAAAGTTTTCAAAAATTATATCAGCCTTAAACTTGTCAAAGCGATATTAATATCTCAATATCATGTGATATGTTACTTGATAATTCCAGGTGTTAGTATATTACCTGTTGTGGTGGCCTCAGTTTTAGTCAAATTTCAAATAAATTGTAAATCTCTTGAAAGTAGTGCTCTCTCAAGTGGACATTTTAAGATTTAAAAGATATTTATCACCTCATAAAATTATTTCCATTATTCATACTAAATCTGCTAATTTTTTGACGTTATAAGTTAATTCTTTACATCAAGAAGACATTTAGTATACAAGGAAAAGCAATGTCAAAATGAAACACCTCCGGTCAGCATCTGAGGTGATCGTTAGCTGATAATGTGTGAGCCGACTGATAGTCAAAGGAAAGCAGGAGCCCCTGGCTTTATTAAGGCAAATCTGCAAGAAAATTTGTTATCACTGAACCTTCAGGGAGCAGCCGTCTCCCGAAAGTTGTATTAGAAATTACAAAATGTTTTCCTGAAAAGTACAAAAGAACCACTCCACCCAAGCCTTTGACAAATTAATGTTCACAATCTCTGTCAAACCTTCTCATTTTGAAATGCACAAACATGAACAATTTACAATTTTTGCTGCAAAGAGCTTTTTAATGTTTTTGTCTCAAAAATGAAGTTAAACATTAAGTGAAGTAATGAATGATATTCATGTTGTATGGTTGAGAACAAGGACAAAAACACAGTGGTAGAAATATTCAGATAACTTGTTGAAGACTTGTCCTATGAAAGAGATGTTCATAGGACTATGAATTATGTTTTCTTTTCTTTTCTTTTGTTTTTTAATTTCAGAGAACAAACAAGTAAAGAAGAAAGTAAGTTTTTGTATCTTGTTTCTAGTCCTGCTGTGATGAAAAGATCAATCTTCTTAACGAATTCTTGAAGATACCAAATGATTGAGCTGCTTCAATCACTAGGAAAGAAAGTGGTTGTAATTGCGTAGAATATGAGAAAGACTTTTTCTTGGCCATCGATGTATCGCAGCTGCTATAGCATAGTGACAGTGTGTGTGCACTGCAGGCACATGTCTAGCTGTTTTTTTTATTATTCTTATTTGGGAAGGGGGGGGGGGGGCACTTAAGCCTCCGAAAACTCATTAAGATGTTCACCCACCAATCTTGGTCCTGAATTGAATGTTTTGGTCATAACTTGCAGACTTTGGACCAAACTTGAGGTTTTTGATGCACAATTAAAGTTGTTTGTATAAAATTGAAGATTTTGGTTCAAAATTGAAGATGTTTGGTCCATTACTGTAGAGTGTTTTGGTCTAGAATTAGTGATAATTCAGTCAATACAATACAAATTGTCAACATCTGTTTTGTGTGATTCATATCATATTTTAGGTAATTATATTTAGGGCTTTGACAACATTTTAAGGGCTATGACACTTTTTTGGGGGGGCCAATAACCCCCTTTAGACATGCCACTGTGTGTAGCAACTTACTTAGTGTATGTAACTCTTCAAGTTGCGCATCTTAACGTTTACGTCAACACATTCAATGCACATGGTTCCAGAATGACGTAGCTGCTTTTAGTCTGCGTACGTCAACACATTCAACACATGGGCTGCAGAATGACGTGGCCGCTTTTAGTTTGTGTACGTCAACACATTCAATCCACATGGGTTCCAGAATGACGTAGCTGCATTTAGTCTGTGAACGTAAACACATTCAATACACATGGTTCCAGAATGACGTAGCTGCTTTTAGTCTGTGTACGTCAACACATGCAATACACCTGGGCTGCAAAATGACGTAGCCGCTTTTAGTTTGTGTACCTCAACACATTTAATACACATGGGTTCCAGAATGACGTAGCTGCATTTAGTCTGTGTACGTAAACACATTCAATACACATGGTTCCAGAATGACGTAGCCGCTTTGAGTTTGTGTACGTCAACACATTCAATACACATGGGTTCCAGATTAACGTAGCTGCATTTAGTCTGTGTACGTAAACACATTCAATACGCATGGTTCCAGAATGATATAGCTGCTTTTAGTTTGTGTACGTCAACACATGCAATAAACATGAGCTCCATAATTACGTAGCTACTTTTAGTCTGCGTACGTCAACACATTCAATACACATGGGCTGCAGAATGACGTAGCCGAATTTAGTCTGTGTACGTCAACACATTCAGTACACATGTGCTCCAAAATGACATGGCTGCTGTAAGCCTGTGTACGTCAACACATTCAATACACATGGTTTCAGAATGACCTAGCCGCTTTAAGTCTGCGTATGTCAACACATTCAATACACATGGGCTCCAGAATGATGTAGCTGCTTTTAGTCTGTGTACGTCAACACATTCAATACACATGGGCTCCAGCATGATGTAGCTCATTTCCTCTTTAGAATACGTCATCAACTCATTTTGTCAAGGTTATTAAATTTGCACTGAGGAGCCTTACAAACTAAATCAATGCACAGCTGAAGGGTATCTTTCTGGTATAAGGTACTCAAGTTCCATGCACAGCCATTTTTGTTTGTTATGAAAGTTTTGGAGTAGAAATTGAAAACAGAAATATTTTTTTTCCTTATGTGTAATTAAAGTTTGAGGATTTTGCAATTTATTTCAAATTTGTGATGTCATAAGAGGAAGAAAATGTAAAATGTGTTTGTAATTCTTGATATTTTCCAATCTTTGCAATATGGACAAAATTCAAAAACATTATTTTGAATAAGCTACTTCCTGTCAAAATATTATGGTACAGTAGATAATTTACAGTAGATGATTGAAAAACAATAGATTTACATAAGAAGATCCAGAAGTACACTCATTCATTCATTTGAAATTCATATGAAATTTGAATAATAAGTCTGGAAAACAAAAAAAAGTCTTAAAATGATGATTATTGAACTATTTTGTATGATTTAAAACTAATTAAAATGAAGCTAAATGTCACTTTCTAACATCAGCAAACTGTCAATGCAGATGTAATGGTCAATCAGCAAACTGTCAATGCAGATGTAATGGTCAATCAGCAAATGTTCAATGCAGATGTAATAGTCAATCAGCAAATGGTCAATGCAGATGTAATGGTCATCATTTCTAACATCAACAAACGGTCAATGCAGATGTAATGGTCATCATTTCTAACATCAGCAAACAGTCAATGCAGATGTAATGGTCATCATTTCTAACATCAGCAAATGGTCAATGCAGATGTAATGGTCATCATTTCTAACATCAGCAAATGGTCAATGCAGTTGTAATGGTCAATCAGCAAATGGTCAATGCAGATGTAATGGTCAATCAGTTGGTCAATGCAGATGTAATGGTCAATCAGCGCTTGGTCAATGCAGATGTAATGGTCAATCAGCTGGTCAATGCAGATGTAATGGTCAATCAGCGCTTGGTCAATGCAGATGTAATGGTCAATCAGCAAATGGTCAATGCAGATGTAATAGTCAATCAGCAAATGGTCAATGCAGATGTAATGGTCAATCAGCAAATGGTCAAAGCAGATGTAATGGTCAATCAGCTGGTCAATGCAGATGTAATGGTCGATCAGCAAACGGTCAATGCAGATGTAATGGTTAATCAGCAAACGGTCAATGCAGATGTAATGGTCAATCAGCAAATGGTCAATGCAGATGTAATGGTCAATCAGCAAATGGTCAATGCAGATGTAATGGTCATCTACAGCTTGAATATTGGAATTAATAGTCTATATTTTGGGGAACTAGTCTCAAACAGAGCAATATAAATTCTCCTTTAAAGCAATAAATAGCAATTTGTAGTCACATTCTATAATATCGTTTTGTTCCTCCAGTTCAGCTATAAATCAAGAAGTCAGAAGTTTTCTGTAAGAAAAGTTGAAGGTGAAGAGAGCAAACAACCCCCACCACAGAAACATAAATCAGCCCTCTTGCCAAAATCATCCTCAATCGACGCCAAAAGTGACAAAAATCATCCCTCAAGTGCCGGTAAAAAAATTGAAAATAGTAGAACCAGACCTTCAGGACAACGAAAGCCCATCAATGAAGAGCAGAGATCGAAAAAAGAAGGAGTTGATTTTATTAAAAGAAATACACAAGCTATGAAAGGGAAAGAGGCGGGGAAGACAACCAACACCATTGCCCTGACCCAGGAGCAGCTCAACGCCATCTTGCAGTCCATTTCATATGCATCAAGCGGAGAAGGGGCTCCAAAGATAACTTTTGGTAAGATCATCTGGTTGTGATCTTCTGTGTTTGTTGTATTTCCATCTGTCTCTGTGCTCTATTCTATTCCTTTTCTATTCTATTCCTTTCATATTATACTCCTATTTTCTCTTCTATTACTTTCTTCCATTATATTCTATTCTATCGTTTATATAATATTACTTTGTAGTGTTTTGTAGATTGTTGTATTACATTATTGTATGTAATGTAATACATTGTACTGTTATGTATTGTATCATAATGTATTGTAGTATATTGTATTTCAATAAAATATGTTATGTGCGATTTTGTTTTGTAGTGTTGTTTCACATTAGATTTTTTTCCAATTTCATTGCATTTCATTGTGTTATATTTTATACAATTTTTTACATTGTACTTATGCAATGACTTTGCTTTGTACTTTTCTATGTTTAAATCTTTAATTGCACATATTTCTGCTTCTGTACCATGCGTATTGTGTTTGAGCACTTTCTGTCAGATAAATGGACACAATACAGTTGGTATTACTGTGCAAACACATCACATGCCTTAAACCACCTGATGATGATTCACAGGTAATGTGATCAATATGATGCTATCCTGCATGCTAATGAGCTTCCTTTACTGATAATATATACACTCATCTTCATCTGTTGTTCTATTGTATTATCAATTTGCTTTTGGCAAGGTCTTGTGCTTAGCCTGGCTCTATGCTGTACCTTCATGTTAAGTGGGCATGACACAATTAAAGAATATTTTGCACCTGGCAATATTTCTTCCATGGGAGTAATTTGCATTTTGTAACAGCTTAATTATGTGATCCAGGGCACTCTTATGCTTTATTACATTCAGAGCTTAAATTAACAATTGAAAGACATGTACTATAATGTACTGCATGTCTTTAGATCCATTAAGCATAATCTTCATTTTATGCTTATGTCAAACTGATAGGATCTGATTTGTTTGCTGTGGAACAATGAAGTGTCATAACAGACACTGAAACGTTTAAACTTTGTATCAGATGACAGAGGCAATTTAAAAGTGGTACATCCATTACTGTAAAATGTGCATGTTACTGTAATAGCACTGAATATTAAAAGTTTGTGTCAGGTAGCATTATTGTGTACTAATATCACTGAATTCATTTCACATTCCCATCATTTTAATCAGTTGACTGACTGGAAAAAGTCTAAGCCACACCCTTCAAAGAGCCTTGTATAACATCTCACATGAACACTAAAATGCACTAAGAGATTGCAAAAGAATGAAGAAATGGTGTTAATTATTTTTATTCATCTTTCCACTTTTCACACCTAGCTTGCACTTCCATTAAAGGTTAATCTATTGAAAATTCAATTATTCATGAAATTGGTACTTGTGAACTGGACAAGCATGCTTTACTAGTCAATTTGTAACAAGTTTTCCTCTCTGTCCAGCCCTAAGGGTTCAAAGTAATGTCCACTGAGATGTGACTGACAGGTCACTGGACAGGTCACTTTATAAGGTAAGGAATAGCCTATATAATATTTGCTGGTCAGTTGAAGAATTTCATCCAAACCTAATATTCAAGTTGCTGGAAAACTGTGTGTATTATTATATAGCCACAAAGGACAACTGTATGTTGATATAGGAGGACACATGTTCAGTGCGTTTTATCACGTTGTTCAACAAAGGGAACTGCAATAGAAATTCCCTGTTCAGCATATACTGACATGTCATGTCAAGTGTCATAGGTTCATTTAAAATAATAGTGAGTTGGTTAAAAAAAAAAGAATTTGTTATGGTAACAATTGAAAAGAACAAGAAACTCACAAAGAACATTGAATGATATAATCATAACTGTCACAAAGAACATTGAATGATATAACCATACCTTAATTGAAAATACTTTTACTTTTTATTGAGAAATGATCAAGCATTTGAATATTCACTAGCAAAATATATAATATTCAATAATACATTTGAAATATTCATTGATATATCAACATTCAATATCTCTTTCATTCTGTTCATTACTCAGCATTACTACTATTTCATGTAGTATATGTTTTTGTCATTCTTTCAGTTTGATATTTTAGAATCACACCCTCCCCCACCCTCTCTAAAACTAGAATCACACCCTCCCTCCCCCACCCCCTCTAAAACAAGTCTTCTCTTGGTAACACTTTCCCTGCCCAAGACTGTTGTGCATTCGCACATGATACTCTAGCTAAAAAGCAAAACAATAGTACCTTGAGGGTCAATATCCTTTGCTATCATCACACAGCATTCCTTCAATCTCATTTTCATTTGATCGCAATGTTTTTCACTTCTGTATATTGTTCATGTCTGTAGTTCTCATCTTTGTAATATAAACTTGTATACTTCATTATTTCCATTTCTTTCAATTCCATTTCATTCTCTTGTTATAAATAACGAGCAAATGAACAAATCCAGCTGTTCTCAGATTCATCTTTCTTAATATTAACATCCTACACTATCTTCAAAAACCACAACAAATATGTTTACACACTTTCCCTTGGAAAGTGAAAGAGGATTATTTGATTACTTCCTTGCAATCGCCTGTTTGGCAGGTGATATCCGCCATCTTTTATTGTTTTACAATAAACAAAAGAATTCGATTGTTTACAATTTTATCAAAACATGTTGCTGCGGTGGTGATAATTGCTTGTATTACATTAATTAATCATGACATTCATGAAGATTATTTAGATCACTTGCGTCAATTTGAATTCTAGATTTCTTGGAATGACTATTAAAACAATTGAGTATATCTTGATTCAAACATATTTATATACAATTGTGAATATAAAGACGTTGAACCAGATTTTTGTTTGAATGAAATGATGTTTGTTGGTTTAAGATCAAATCCTGATGTCACAAATCAGTCTTAAGTTGTTCAAGAAGTGCTCACTCTTAGATGCACAATTAACTCAAAACTAGTTCTCATTTTATTTATTTTTTAATCCTAAAAATAGCAAAAGTAGTCCATCAAAAGCAATCAGGAATTGTTTTGTTTTACAGCATTTTCAAATTTCCAAGGATTAAATTAAAGCAAATAATTGATGTTATCAGTGAAGGTTGGTTATCCGCCCACATAATTGGCTGGAACAAAACATGGAGATGAGCTCCATGGAAAAAGATGTCATGGAAGTCATTAGAAAAAATACATGGGGATGAGCTTCATGGAAAACGATGTTATGGAAGTCATTGGAAAAAATACATGGAGATGAGCTCCATGGAAAATGATGTTATGAAAGTCATTGGAAAAAATACATGGAGATGAGCTTTATGGAAAATGATGTTATGGAAGTCACTGGAAAAAATACATGAAGGTGATCGCCATAGAAAATGATATTATGGAAGTCATTGCAAAAAATACATGGAGATGAGCTCCATGGAAAATGATGTTATGGAAGTCACTGGAAAAAATACATGGAGATGAGCTCTATGGAAAAAGATGTTATGGAAGTCATTGGAAAAAATACATGAAGATGAGCTCAATGAAAAAAGATGTTATGGAAGTCATTGGAAAAAATACATGGAGATGAGCTCCATGGAAAATGATGTTATGGAAGTCACTGGAAAAAATACATGGAGATGAGCTCTATGGAAAAAGATGTTATGGAAGTCATTGGAAAAAATACATGGAGATGAGTTCCATGGAAAATGATGTTATGGAAGTCACTGGAAAAAATACATGGAGATGAGCTCAATGAAAAAAAATGTTATGGAAGTCATTGGAAAAAATACATGGAGATGAGCTCCATGCAAAATGATGTTATGGAAGTCACTGGAAAAAATACATTAAGATGAACTCCATGGAAAATGATGTTAAGGAAGTTACTGGAAAAATACAAGGAGATGAGCTCCATGGAAAAAGATATTATGTAAGTTACTGGAAAATACATGGAGATGAGCTCCATGGAAAAAGATGTTATGGAAGTCACTGGAAAAAAATACATGGAGTTGAGCTCCATGAAAAAAGATGTTATGGAAGTCATTGGAAAAAATACATTGAGATGAACTCCATGAAAAATGATGTGTTGGAAATTACTGGAAAAATACATAGAGTTGAGCCCCATGGAAAAAGATGTTATGGAAGTCACTGGAAAAAATGTAAGTCCCTGGAAAAAATACATGGAGATGAGCTCCATGGAAAAATAGGTTATGGAAGTCACTGGAAAAAAATACATGGAGTTGAGCTTCATGGAAAAAGATGTTATGGAAGTCATTGGAAAAAATACATTGAGATGAACTCCATGGAAAATGATGTTATGGAAGTTACTGGAAAAATACATGGAGATGAGCTCCATGAAAAAAGATGTTATGAAACTCACTGGAAAAAAATGGAAGTCACTGGAAAAATACATTAAGTTGAGCTCCATGGAAAAAGATGTTGGTCATTGGTGCATGTGAAGGATAAGACTTCAAAAGTGAATGCTTTTTTTTAAGATGAAATTTTATGTTGTAAACTTTTTAGGAACTCTTCAAACTTTGCTTTTTTTTTTTTTTTTCTCCTGAAATTTGTAAATGAATCTACTTCTCTATTTGGCAATCTAATACAAAATATTTTATTATTTGAGTAAAGACATTAGAGCCCAATTTTGTTTGGGGTACAAATGGAAGTTGCCTGATTTTTTTACAGTACTGACACTAGATTCAGCATTACATGAACTTTGACCAAATGTTGTAGTCTCCCCAAAAATGAACCATTTTTTGGAAATTGTTGCAAATGTTTTGTGTGTCATGTAATGGGTTGTAAATGTTCTTAGTTATCGAAACCAATTAAATTAATTTTTAAAAACATTCCAAACTTTCAAATGAGGAATAGGAAGAAAACCTCCTTGGTGAAAAGCATACCCCAGAATAATGAAAAAAGATAAAACAATTGCAAGATAAGCAAGTTTTCATTTTCTCATATTCATAAATGTTTTTTGTTGTATTATCTAACTAGAGAATTAAAAGAATGAAAGTTTGATTATTTCTTTCTTTCAGAGGGAGGTCATATCAAAATAGACAACCCTGAAAACAAAGAGGAACAAAAGGTTGGTGTGCAGAGGACTAAAACAGAAGAACAGGAGAACAAGATTGATGACAGTAAATCTCAGGTCTCAGAAAATATAACATCACTTCTAAAAAATGAAGAAGATGTAGAGGAAAGGTCAAGTGGAATAGCGCCATCAACAAAACCACCGACACCCTCTAAGACACCAACAACAGATGTAGAGGAAGGTTTTGGTCTTTCCCCACCTGAGAAACAGGAGAGGGATGGTGCATCATGGGAGAGACGGTCACAGAATGGCAGAGTCAGTCTTAGATCCTCACTTGATAGGAGGTCAGAACCAGGTAAGATTTGGCCAAATTAGTTGACTTTGGGTGGAATTAATTACCTCTGCGGACAAAGTTGGATGGAGCTTATGATGTCACCTGCATTTGTTTGTTTTTCAAGATATAAAGAATGAGTTTTTATCAAATTTGAGTCCAAGAGAGAAGCGATTAAGGAACTCTAGACCAAAGAGTAGAAGCCATCCCTTTTTGTGAAATCAAATTGATGTAAAAACAAGTCGAATCTCACGCTATGTTCATTACTGTTGCTGCTTACAAAATATACTCACCCACCAAATCTATTGCAACAGTGGTGACAGTCAAGTACTTTGATTGGGGTGATGATGTAGTGGTTAGCACTGTTGCATGCAAGAACCTCACTTTTCAGTCTGTTTTGTGATGATTATATCTTTGTTTATCGGTGTGAACAGAAATGAAACAAAAGATGTACAACATCTTATCTTTCAAATACTCCAGTTTCCACATTCTAAGAATTGTGTTAATTTTTGTTGTGTGTACTTAGATACCAGTACCGAGTACTGTCTAGATGATAATGTGATTGATACAAGTTTAGTGTGTACAGGCCAATGTACTTGGATACCAGTACAGAGTAATGTGATTGATAGAGCTTAGTGTGTACAGACCAATGTACTTGGATACCAGTACAGAGTACTGTCTAGATGATAATGTGATTGATAGAGCTTAGTGTGTACAGCCTAATGTACTTGGATATTAGTACAGAGTAATGTGATTGATAGAGCTTAGTGTGTACAGACCAATGTACTTGGATACCAGTACCGAATACTGTCTAGATGATAATGTGATTGATAGAGCTTAGTGTGTACAGCCCAATGTACTTGGATACCAGTACCGAGTACTGTCTAGATGATAATGTGAATGATAGAGCTTAGTGTGTACAACCCAATGTACTTGGATACCAGTAGCGAGTACTGTCTAGATGATAATATGATTGATAGAGCTTAGTGTGTACAGCCCAATGTACTTGGATACCAGTACCAAGTACTGTCTAGATGATAATGTGATTGATAGGGCTTAGTATGTACAGCCCAATGTACTTGGATACCATGCAGTACCGAGTACTGTCTAGATGATAATGTGATTGATAAGAGCTTAGTGTGTACAGCCCAATGTACTTGGATACCAGTACCGAGGACTGTCTAGATAATAATGTGATTGATAGAGCTTAGTGTGTACAGCCCAATGTACTTGGATACCAGTACCGAGTACTGTCTAGATGATAATGTGATTGATAGAGCTTAGTGTGTACAGCCCAATGTAATTGGATACCAGTACCGAGTACTGTCTAGATGATAATGTGATTGATAGAGCTTAGTGTAGTACCAAGTACTGTCTAGATAATAATGTGATTGATAAGAGCTTAGTGTGTACAGCCCAATGTACTTGGATACCAGTACGTAGTACTGTCTAGATGATAATGTGATTGATAGAGCTTAGTGTAGTACCGAGTACTGTCTAGATAATAATGTGATTGATAAGAGCTTAGTGTGTACAGCCCAATGTACTTGGATACCACTACCGAGTACTGTCTAGATGATAATGTGATTGATAGAGCTTAGTGTGTACAGCCCAATGTAATTGGATACCAGTACCGAGTACTGTCTAAATGATAATGTGATTGATAGAGCTTAATGTAGTACCGAGTACTGTCTAGATAATAATGTGATTGATAAGAGCTTAGTGTGTACAGCCTAATGTACTTGAATACCAGTACCGAGTACTGTCTAGATGATAATGTGATTGATAGAGCTTAGTGTAGTACCTAGTACCGTCCAGATAATAATGTGATTGATAAGAGCTTAGTGTGTACAGCCCAATATACTTGGATACCAGTACGTAGTACTGTCTAGATGATAATGTGATTGATAGAACTTAGTGTAGTACCGAGTACTGTCTAGATAATAATGTGATTGATAAGAGCTTAGTGTGTACAGCCCAATGTACTTGGATACCACTACCGAGTACTGTCTAGATGATAATGTGATTGATAGAGCTTAGTGTGTACAGCCCAATGTAATTGGATACCAGTACCGAGTACTGTCTAAATGATAATGTGATTGATAGAGCTTAATGTAGTACCGAGTACTGTCTAGATAATAATGTGATTGATAAGAGCTTAGTGTGTACAGCCTAATGTACTTGAATACCAGTACCGAGTACTGTCTAGATGATAATGTGATTGATAGAGCTTAGTGTAGTACCGAGTACCATCCAGATAATAATGTGATTGATAAGAGCTTAGTGTGTACAGACCAATGTACTTGAATATCATTACCGAGTACTGTCTAGATGTCATTGATTGAACTCAGTGTGTACAGACCAATGTACTTGGATACCAGTACCGAGTACTGTCTAGATGTGATTGATAGAGCTTAGTGTGCACAGACCAATATACTTGGATACCAGTACCAAGTACTGTCTAGATGTGATTGATAGAGCTTATTCTTAAACTTGAGTTGAACTGCTGGGGTAAATCCTAACCAACCATTCAGCTATGATGCTGGGGGAAAAAGTGTAAACAAAAATGTGCATGTAAGGTGTAAACAACAATGTGCATGTATTATCTTCACGTATAGCACACACATGCTTTCATATGCTTGACTCCATACCTTACGTAAATTGTGCAGACGACCATAATTCCCCAGTATTTGATTGGTCATGAAAGAAATCCCGATATACAATTTGTTCATTATGCACACCTGAACTTTGGCCATGTGACATTATTTTTAATTTGTTTTGTAGAAATTGCTGATTTGGCTTTGAAGTGGTCTATAGCAGCGACCTGTGCTGTTGATCTAGTTAACATCTTCAGTAGAGGTTCTTTTATGTGATGTCAAAGGTCGATTCACCCTCCAACAGGAGGTAGAGAGTCCAATATCATTTTGATTTATTAATTTGTTTGTTTGTTTATTTATTTATTATTTCATCCATTCGTTTGTTCGTTCATTTATTTATTTATCTATCTATCTATCTATCTATCTATCTATCTATCTATTTATCTATTTATCTGTTTTTCTTTCAGAGGGTTGGAGTGTGAGTGGTATGGGTAATATTGGAAGTATTATTGGGTACACTGACAGGTCCAAGGAGGAAAAAAGGAAACAAGAATGGAAAAAGGCCCTTGGTGAGATTTTTTTACCTTTTACATTGTTTAAATGTTGTTAGTCAGAATATTATCATATCCTTTCTGACAGAGCCCAGCTCCTTTCTTATTCTACATAATCCATTCGCTATCTTTTGCTTTATTCTTACTTATTTACTACCGCCTAACATTATATTGTATGGGTGTTTTTATTTTCAGATGAGCAGATTGCCGCAAAAAGAAGCCAAAAGGAGACATTGAGACGTGAGAGATCTTCCATAGAAGCTTCTGATGGGGTTTCGTGGGGTCAATCCATTGACCACAGAAGACCCCCTCCCCCTCAATCACAGCCCCCACCATCTGCTGGAGATATCCCACAGGTAATTCAATACCAATTCTTTTGAGACCAATTTTTATCTTAAAATATTCACAAAGGTAAATTCTTATTGTAAGGTGTAGTATATTAATTAAACTCTTAAATTTTCTTTTAATTGATGATCTTCAGATTTTGCTATGCTTCCCCCTTCTTTACTCCCTACTCTGTAGTTTTAACCTAAAACTTGTAAAAGGGGGTAATTTACCATTTACCCTTCAAAGCTATAATAGTGCAGTAACAGAGGTGGGAATCTTATAAAACTTTCTCTTTTTGTAAATAAGTAACATGAAATATGTAACATAGAATCACTATCAACATTCACATAGTACTGCCAAGGCTTACATGATATCAAGGCTTACATGATATCAAGGCTTACATGATATCAAGGCTTACATGATATCAAGGCTTACATGATATCAAGGCTTACATGATATCAAGGCTTACATGATATCAAGGCTTACATGATATCAAGGCTTACATGATATCAAGGCTTACATGATATCAAGGCTTACATGATATCAAGGCTTACATGATATCAAGGCTTACATGATATCAAGGCTTACATGATATCAAGGCTTACATGATATCAAGGCTTACATGATATCAAGGCTTACATGATATCAAGGCTTACATGATATGCTTCAAGTGATCATGATTTGGATTGAAAGGAAATGTGAGCAATAGTAACTTGAACACAGTAGCATTGGCCTTGTATATTAAATAGTAACTTGAATACAGTAGCATTGGCCTTGTATATTATAGAGTGACAACTACAATCATAAGTTAGTGAATTTCTAATTTGAAATTCAGCATAAAAAGTATTTTTGATTTTTTCCTATAGTTTTATTATCACCAAGTCTATTCTCATTTACTGTTTGGAAAACCATTGAACTATTCAAATTATTGGAAAACCAATAGTGTCAACTATTCAAAGTATTGGAAAACCATTAATTGAATTGAAATTACACTGTGTATATGATTATTGAGTCTTGGTGGGGTTTTTTGATTTCAACTAAGTATGTTAAGTTATACATGCGCTATGCATGATACGTGATATACTTGGTGTGTCAGGAAAGATGTATTAGCAGATTTCACAGAGCTTCTACAGTGTGACGGCAGAGCTTCTACAGTGTGACGGCAGAGCTTCTACGGTGTGATGGCAGAGCTTCTACAGTGTGACGGCAGAGCTTCTTCGGTGTGACGGCAGAGCTTCTACGGTGTGACGGCAGAGCTTCTACAGTGTGACGGCAGAGCTTCTATGGTGTGACGGCAGAGCTTCTACGGTGTGACGGCAGAGCTTCTACGGTGTGACGGCAGAGCTTCTACGGTGTGACGGCAGAGCTTCTACGGTGTGACGGCAGAGCTTCTACGGTGTGACGGCAGAGTTTCTACGGTGTGATGGCAGAGCTTCTACGGTGTGACGGCAGAGCTTCTACAGTGTGACGGCCTTGAAACCATTTCATCATAACACGTTTATTTTACACTTTTAGAAAGTTAACAGCTTCCTTTTAAAATTGTTATTGAAAAACAACTTACAGAGTTGTTCATTTTTACAATGAATACTGTGATGATTCAGCAACAATAAAACCAGGGTCATAACTGCACAAAACTTAATTCCTGTATGATTGCAAGCAGCATGCCTGTTTCAATAATTCATTTGTTGAACTTTTTTACACTAAATCAGAATCAAAGATGATTTTTTTGTTTTTGCTTATGTACTGGGAAACCGAAATGTTGAAAAAAAACCTAATTTTAACAAATTGTAAAGACGTGTAACCTGTTTTGATTTCTCTAGTTTATACAGATATTTTGATTTGCATACATTTGGCTCATATCTATGTACATATTGTTTTGAAATGCCTTTACTCATTGATATTTAATTGAAAGCACTAAGCAGGTGCATTTCTTGGAAACTATAATAAAATATGCATTCAAGCCAGATTCATTTCATTTACATTAACTTTGAAATATGTTATTGACTCAGATGAATTTGATTGCATCTGATTTGAGTTGTCTTTCACGCAGATGCATTTATTTGCATCTGATTTGAGTTGTCTTTCACCCAGATGCATTTTTTTATCTGGTTTGAGTTGTCTTTCACCCAAATGCATTTATTTACATCTGATTTGAGTTGTCTTTTACCCATATGCATTTATTTGCATCTAATTTGAGTTGTCTTTCACCCAGAATAATTTATTTGCATCTGATTTGAGTTGTCTTTCACCCAAATGCATTTATTCTCAGTTGGTTTGAGTTGTCTTGCACCCAAATGCATTTATTTTCAGTTGGTTTGAGTTGTCTTTCACCCAACTGCATTTATTTCCATCTGATTTGAGTTGTCTTTCATCCAGATTAATTTATTTGCATCTGATTTAAGTTGTCTTTCACCCAAATGCATTTATTTGCATCTGATTTGAGTTGTCTTTTACCCAAATGCTTTTATTTGCATCTGATATGAGTTGTCTTTCACCCAAATGCATTTATTTCCATTTGATTTAAGTTGTCTTTTACCCAGATGCATTTATTTTCATCTGGTTTGAGTTGTCTTTTACCCAAATGCATTTATTTGCATCTGAGTTGAGTTGTCTTTCACTCAAATGCATTTATTTTCATCTGGTTTGAGTTGTCTTGCACCCTAATGCATTTATTTACATCTAATTTTAGTTGTTTTTTACCCAGATTAATTTATTTGCATCTGATTTGAGTTGTCTTTTACCCAAATATATTTATTTCCATCTGATTTGAGTTGTCTTTTACCCAAATGCATTTATTTGCATCTGATTTGAGTGGTCTCTAATCCAACTGCATTTATTTGCATCTGATTTGAGTCGTCTATCACCCAAATGTGAATATTTTCATTTAATTTGAGTTGTCTTTCACCCAGATGCATTTATTTTTATCTGGTTTGAGTTGTCTGTCACCCAAATGCATTCATATGCATCTGATTTAAGTTGTCTTTCACCCAAATGCATTTATTTCTATCTGATTTAGGTTGACTTTCACCCAGATTAATTTATTTGCATCTGATTTGAGTTGTTTTTCACCCAGATGCATTTATTTTCATCTGGTTTGAGTTGTCTCTCACCCAGATGCATTTAATTTCATCTGATTTGAGTTGTCTTTTACCCAAATGCATTTATTTGCATCTAATTTAAGCTGTCTTTCACCCAGATGCATTTATTTGCATCTGATTTTAATTGTGTATCACCCAGATTCATTTATTTCCATCTGATTTGAGTTGTCTTTTACCCAGATTGATTTATTTGTATCTGATTTGAGTTGTCTTTCTCCCAGATGCATTTATTTTCATCTGATTTGAGTTGTCTTGCACCCAAATGCATTTATTTGCATCTGATTTGAGTTGTCTATCACCCAAAAGCATTTATTTGCCTTGATTTGAGGTGTCTTTCACCCAGATGCATTTATTTTCATCTGGTTTTAGTTGTCTATCACCCAAATGCATTTATTTGCATTTGAGTTGTCTTTCACCCAGATGCATTTATTTTCATCTGATTTTAATTGTGTATCACCCAGACTCATTTATTTGCATCTAATTTGAGTTGTCTTTCACCCAGATGCATTTATTTCCATCTGATTTGAGTTATCTGCTGTGAGTCCATCTGAGTTGTAGTTGCTGGAGGTAATGTTGTAAGCACCACTTCATGTGCTTATTAGTTGCAGCACTTCATGTGCATATTAGTTGCTGGAGGTAATGTTATAAGCAGCACTTTATGTGCATATTAGTTGCTGGAGGTAACGTTGTATGCAGCACTTCATGTGCATATTAGTTGCAGCACTTCATGTGCATATTAGTTGCAGCACTTCATGTGCATATTTGTTGCAGCACTTCATGTGCATATTAGTTGCTGGAGGTAACATTGTATGCAGCACTTCATGTGCATATTAGTTGCAGCACTTCATGTGCTGTTAGTTGCAGCACTTCATGTGCATATTAGTTGCTGGAGGTAATGTTGTAAGCGACACTTCATGTGCATATTAGTTGCTGGAGGTAACGTTGTAAGCAGCACTTCATGTGCATATTAGTTGCTGGAGGTAACGTTATATGCAGCACTTCATGTGCATATTAGTTGCAGCACTTCATGTGCATATTTGTTGCAGCACTTCATGTGCATATTAGTTGCTGGAGGTAGCGTTGTATGCAGCACTTCATGTGCATATTAGTTGCAGCACTTCATGTGCTGTTAGTTGCAGCACTTCATGTGCATATTAGTTGCTGGAGGTAATGTTATAAGCAGCACATCATGTGCATATTAGTTGCTGGAGGTAACGTTGTAAGCAGCACTTCATGTGCATATTAGTTGCAGCACTTCATGTGCATATTTGTTGCAGCACTTTATGTGCATATTAGTTGCTGGAGGTAATGTTATAAGCAGCACATCATGTGCATATTAGTTGCTGGAGGTAACGTTGTATGCAGCACTTCATGTGCATATTAGTTGCAGCACTTCATGTGCTGTTAGTTGCAGCACTTCATGTGCATATTAGTTGCTGGGGGTAATGTTATAAGCAGCACTTCATGTGCATATTAGTTGCTGGAGGTAACGTTGTAAGCAGCACTTCATGTGCATATTAGTTGCTGGAGGTAACGTTGTAAGCAGCACTTCATGTGCATATTAGTTGCTGGAGGTAACGTTGTAAGCAGCACTTCATGTGCATATTAGTTGCTGGAGGTAACATTGTATGCAGCACTTCATGTGCATATTAGTTGCAGCACTTCATGTGCATATTAGTTGCAGCACTTCATGTGCATATTAGCTGCTGGAGGTAATGTTATAAGCAGCACTTTATGTGCATATTAGTTGCTGGAGATAATGTTGTAAGCAGCACTTCATGTGCATATTAGTTGCTGGAGGTAACGTTGTAAGCAGCACTTCATGTGCATATTAGTTGCTGGAGGTAACGTTGTAAGCAGCACTTCATGTGCATATTAGTTGCTGGAGGTAACATTGTATGCAGCACTTCATGTGCATATTAGTTGCAGCACTTCATGTGCATATTAGCTGCTGGAGGTAATGTTATAAGCAGCACTTTATGTGTATATTAGTTGCTGGAGATAATGTTGTAAGCAGCACTTCATGTGCATATTAGTTGCTGGAGGTAACGTTGTAAGCAGCACTTCGTGTGCATATAGTTGCTGGAGGTAACGTAAGCAGCACTTCATGTGCATATTTCATGTATGATTGGCATTTGAATTTTTTTTGTTTTCATATGCTTGGTCCCATAATGCGTGTAAATTATGCAATTAGCTAAGAATCCAGCAGTATATAATTGGTTGAAAATCCCCCCCCCCCTCCCCCCTCCCTTTCCTATACTCCTTCCAATATATTATTGGACACATGAATTTTGTTTAATGAAAATTTCTTATTCAGATTTAAAAAGGTATCTTCACTTTGATGTATAACATATTGTTAACAGTGATGCAGTGGTCATGCCCTGCATTGTGTCCTTCAGCAAGACACTTTACTTGCTCCAGTCCACTCAGCTGTAAATGAGTACCAACACTACTAGAGAGTTAAGCTGGGATGGACTGGCTTTCCATCCAGGGGTGCTGGGATGGACTGGCTTCCCATCCAGGGGTGCTGGGATGGACTGGCTTCCCATCCAGGGGTGCTGGGATGGACTGGCTTCCCATCCAGGGTGCTGGGATGGACTGGCTTCCCATCCAGGGAGCTGGGATGGACTGGCTTCCCATCCAAGGGAGCTGGGATGGACTGGCTTCCCATCCAGGGGTGCTGGGATGGACTGGCTTCCCATCCAGGGGAGCTGGGATGGACTGGCTTCCCATCCAGGGGAGCTGGGATGGACTGGCTTCCCATCCAGGGAGCTGGGATGGACTGGCTTCCCATCCAGGGGAGCTGGGATGGACTGGCTTCCCATCCAGGGGTGCTGGGATGGACTGGCTTCCCATCCAGGGGTGCTGGGATGGACTGGCTTCCCATCCAGGGAAGCTGGGATGGACTGACTTTCCATCCAGGGGAGCTGGGATGGACTGGCTTCCCATCCAGAGGAGCTGGGATGGACTGGCTTCCCATCCAGGGGTGCTGGGATGGACTGGCTTCCCATCCAGGGGTGCTGGGATGGACTGGCTTCCCATCCACCCATCCAGGGGTGCTGGGATGGACTGGCTTCCCATCCAGGGAAGCTGGGATGGACTGACTTCCCATTCAAGGGAGCTGGAATGGACTGGCTTCCCATCCAGGGGAGCTATGTGCTCTGATCTGCTTGCACCATAGAAACCAGGGATAAGCACTGGCTCTGTGGACCTAATGGCTTGATGGATTTAAGTAACAGTAGTTTATTATTTGAATATATATGCAGCATTTATTTATTCCACTTGTTATCTGCATATTACAAGGACATTAAATACTGATGTACCTAAACACAGGAGCACTGATGTATCTTGACACAGAAGCATTAAATGCTGATGTATCTGAACACAGGAACATTAAATGCTGATGTATCTTAAGACAGGAGCATTCAATGCTGATGTATCTTAACACAGGAGCATTCAATGCTGATGAATCTTAACACAGGAGCATTCAATGCTGATGTATCTTAACACAGGAGCATTCAATGCTGATGCATCTTAACACAGGAGCATTCAATGCTAATGTAACTTAACACAGGAGCATTCAATGCTGATGTATCTTAACACACGAGCATTCAATGCTGATGTATCTTAACACAGGAACATTCAATGCGAATGTATCTTAACACAGGAGCATTCAATGCTGATGTATCTTAACACAAAAGCATTCAATGCTAATGTATCTAAACACAGGAGCATTCAATGCTGATGTATCATAACACAGGAGCATTCAATGCTGACGTATCTTAACACAGGAGCATTCAATGCTGATGTATCTTAACACAGGAGCATTCAATGCTAATGTATCTTAACACAGGAGCATTCAATGCTGATGTATCTAAACACAGGAGCATTCAATGCTGATGTATCTTAACACAGGAGCATTCAATGCTGATGTATCTTTACACAGGAGCATTCAATGCTGATGTATCTTTACACAGGAGCATTCAATGCTGATGTATCTTAACACAGGAGCATTCAATGCTAATGTATTTAAACACAGGAGCATTCAATGCTGATGTATCTTTACACAGGAGCATTCAATGCTGATGTATCTTAACACAGGAGCATTTAATGCTGATGTTTCTTAACACAGGAGCATTCAATGCTGATGTATCTTAACACAGGAGAATTCAATGCTAATGTATCTTAACACAGGAGCATTCAATGCTGATGTATCTTAACGCAGGAGCATTCAATGCTAATGTATCTTAACACAGGAGCATTCAATGCTAATGTATCTTAACACAGGAGCATTCAATGCTGATGTATCTTAACACAGGAGCATTCAATGCTGATGTATCTAAACACAGGAGCATTCAATGCTGATGTATCTTAACACAGGAGCATTCAATGCTGATGTATCTTTACACAGGAGCATTCAATGCTGATGTATCTTAACACAGGAGCATTCAATGCTGATGTATCTTAACACAGGAACAGTCAATGCTGATGTATCTAAACACAAGAGCATTCAATGCTGATGTATCTTAACACAGGAGCATTCAATGCTGATGTATCTTAACACAGGAGCATTCAATGCTGATGTATCTTAACACAGGAGCATTCAATGCTAATGTATCTTAACACAGGAGCATTCAATGCTGATGTATCTTAACACAGGAGTTGTTCATCTCGTTCATTTCCAGGTGTATTCATTCTACCTGTGCTCAATATTATACATGAAATGCAAGTCAATTCTTGGTCATCCATTTGATGAAATGCACATATTAATTTGTCTTGGCATAAAATGCAATTTCTCAGACACCTATTATAATAATTTGATGGAGGGGCATGTGGTATAAATTCAGGAATTATAACAAATTTGAGATACCTTTGGTATTCCCATAAGGTAGGTGTTCAGCTCATTCATGTATCCTAGCTGTACTTTTGACTGATTAAACAGAGAGGTGTTGTGAGGTGATGTACTTTGTACTTAAAGAATGGATATACTCTTGGGAAAACCTTGTTTCTCTGCTCTACAGAAAAGCCTTTGGATAAAGAAGACTGAAAACCCATCCTTAGGTTTGGTATATGAATTTAAAAAGAACCATTTCACTAACAGCAGCATGTAGAAAAGCTGTTTCTTATTCACATTCCAGCATTTGGAAGTTTAATCAAGAATGGCTGTTCTGACATGAAATGTCTTTTTGACATCATATTCTTAGACAATTTAAAGACATGTATTTTTTTAATAGCCTTTAAAAATTGTGCCATCAATCATTTAAAGAAAAAGTGCATTTAGTTTTTTAGTTATGCTTATTTAGAGGTTGATCATTATTTGTTATCTTGGACCACTTTTATTCTCCATTTTTATCAATGATTTGCCTGATGAGATTGGAGAAGCAGAAGTAGATATGTATGCAGATGATACAACTACTCATACTGCAGCAACCGATATTCAATTTATGTCTGATAGACTTATCATGGCAGCAACTAAACTTTTAACATGGTTAAGGCGAAATAAACTCGTTCTAAATGTCAAGAAGACTAAAATATTGATAACTAGGTCATCACAAAAACATAACAGATTAAATAGTAAACCAAATGTAAAGATCAATGGTACAGATATCGACATTGTTAATTCAGCCAAAATCTTGGGTTTGAAATTGATTGTAATCTTAACTTTAACAAACATGTTGACCCTATCTTTAAACTTTCAAGCAGCAAGTTGTCACTTTTAAGGCGGCTCAAACCATGCTACTAGAATATCGTTATTATTCACCGCTTTCATCGTTATTGTTCAATGCTTATATCATGCCTTATTTAAATTATTGTTCTGCTGTATGGAATCATAGGAGTGATACAAATGTAGAAAAATTATTTAAGGTTCAGAAGAGAGCAGCTGGATTGATTACTGGATTGAGATGGGATTAAGGTTCAGAAGAGAGCAACTAGATTGATTACTGGATCGAGATGGGATTAAGGTTCAGAAGAGAGCATTTAGATTGTTTACTGGATTGAGATGGGATTAAGGTTCAGAAGAGAGCAACTAGATTATTTATTGAATTGAGATCGGATTAAGGTTCAGAAGAGAACAGCTAAATTGATTACTGGATCAAGATGGGATTAAGGTTCAGAAGAGAGCAACTAGATTGATTACTGGATTGAGATGGATTTAGGTTCAGAAGAGAGCAGCTTAATTGATTACTGGATCGAGATGGATAAAGGTTCAGAAGAGAGCAACTAGATTGATTACTGGATCGAGATGGGATTAAGGTTCAGAAGAGAGCAGCTAAATTGATCACTGGATCGAGATAGGATTAAGGTTCAGAAGAGAGCCACTAGATTGATTACTGGATCGAGATGGGATTAAGGTTCAAAAGAGAGCAGCTAAATTGATTGCTGGATCGAGATGGGATTAAGGTTCAGAAGAGAGCAGCTAGATTGATTACTGGATCGAGATATATTAAGGATCAGAAGAGAGCAACTAGATTGATTACTGGATCGAGATGGATTAAGGTTCAGAAGAGAGCAACTAGATTGATTACTGGATCGAGATGGGATTAAGGTTCAGAAGAGAGCAGCTAAATTGATTACTGGATCGAGATGAGATTAAGGTTCAGAAGAGAGCAGCTAGATTGATTACTGGATCGAGATGGATTAAGGTTCAGAAGAGAGCAACTAGATTGATTACTGGATCGAGATGGGATCAAGGTTCAGAAAAGGGCATCTAGATTGATTACTGGATCGAGATGGGATTAAGATTCAGAAGAGAGCAACTAGATTGATTACTGGATCAAGATGGATTAAGGTTTAGAAAAGATCAGCTAAATTGATTACTGGATTGAGATGAGACTAAGGTTCAGAAAAGAGCAACTAGATTGATTGCTGGATCGAGATGGATTAAGGTTTAGGAGAGAGCAGCTAGATTGATTACTGGATTGAGATGGGATTAAGGGACTGAAGAGAGCAGCTAAATTGATTACTGGATTGAGATAGAATTAAGGTTCAGAAAAGAGCAACTAGATTGATTACTGGATTGAGATGGATTAAGGTTTAGAAGAGAGCAGCTAAATTGATTACTGGATCAAGATGAGATTGAGGTTCAGAAGAGAGCAGCTAAATTGATTACTGGATCGAGATGGATAAAGGTTCAGAGGAGAGCAACTAGATTGATTACTGGATCGAGATGGAATTAAGGTTCAGAAGAGAGCAACTAGATTGATTACTGGATCGAGATGGATTAAGGTTTAACAGAGAGCAACTAAATTGATTACTGGGTCGAGATGGTACTCCGAATCATCAGAATTATTATATCTATTAACTTGGACCCCATTGCGAGAGAAGCTTCTGTGTAACGATCTCACAGCGTTATATGAATGTAGGAATAATCCTTGTCCTGCTTATCAATCTAACAGTATTACTGTAATTGATGAAAGTAATGGTCATCATGCAAGACAAAGTAAAACGGCATTTTGAAACTCCCAAACTGCAGAACTGAAATGTACAAATGATGCTTCTTTTTTATGGCACCCAAATTATGGAATATCCTGGATATTGAAATTAAAGCATACAAGACCCTTAAATCCTTCAATTTCCATCTCCGTTGCAACAATATTACTGACATTTTTTTACGGTATGACAACTTTTAATTCCTTGCCCAATTACCTTCTTAAACTGCTCTTTTTCATCTCAATTATATTATTTTTTTCAATTATCATTCTTTTAACTTTTTATATTAATGTACTTTAAATAATTTCATTTATTTTAGCAATTTTTTAATAGTTTTTATTTATTTTTTTTAATTTGCTTTAAATGTCATTATCATTATTTCATTCATACCAAGTATTATGCGCTCATTTTTAAGTTCAAAGTTTTATATTTTCTGTACTTTATGCTTTTTATGTATACAACAGGGCCTTGTAAAAGACCAGCACTGTTACCCTGTATAAATATGTGAAATAATTAAATACATAAATATATGCTATCTTATGACTCATAACTGTGCAGATGGCCTAAAGTCTTTATGTAATCACAGTCACTGACAATAATGTGAAAATCTTTGTCTTGCTAGAATATGATTGAGGATATGGCATGACTCAAGATCATTTGGTCAGAGTTTGCTGTACCCCTTCTTCAAATGTTGATAGACATTTACTAAACAAGGGATATAAAAAAGAAAGTACCAAGGTCACTCTACATCACAGATTTATTTTACAATTTGCATATTTAACCTGGGACTTCAAAACACTATCAAATTTTAAATTCTTCACCAGTTCTTGAGTAACTTTTTTGCTATTTTCATGGTTTGTGATATATTTAAAGCTATTTAACCCTTAACCACCTGAGCCTCCCATTTAGAAACTGCATTAGGCGATGCCTATTTTCCACATTTTCCTTTCCTTTGCTATCATTACAAGTGTTTAAATGAAAAGTAATACTTGATTTTTGCAATGGCATACATAATTTGATTCTGGAATGTGCAAATTCATGCAAATTAGCTCATTTAATATGCATGCCCAGTATGTACTCTCTTGGGATAAGCACTTGTGGTATTTTTATTTTTTAAGAATTGATAAAATGTTAGTAAAAATTTCTTTTCAATGATACCACTCCCAATTTTTTTGGAAGTAGCAACAATTGGAAGATGCAAATTAGTTCATAATGTTACATTTTGACCTATATCATGACCTATTATTATTGTCAATTTTTCAAAGATTGTAGGAAAGCTATATCCTAAGAATGAAGTTTTATGCTTGTTTGTCAATTGTATGACTTTTATAAGGTTGTTTGTTATATGTTGCATACTAATAAATATGCAAATTACCTCAAAATAAAGAGTGAAATAAGATAGAATGATTTCATGGTTGGAAAAATGCAAATATCATCCAACTCTTGTTCATTTTTTTTTAAAGGAGTTTCATGACCCAGATACACTTTTCATTCTTAAAAGTATACATATTCTCATCCAAAATGGTCAATTTATTTGTAAAATAAGTAAAATATACTCTATTATTTACAGTAGAAATATATGTAACACTATGTATGGTCAAGATTTTGTGAAACAGGTATAGGGATTAACACCTACTAGTCACTAGGCCTGGAATCTGGAATAAAAACATGGTGATTTACCTTCACTTAAAACTGCTTCCTGCCATGTTTATGTCTTTCAGGCTATTTTATCATATGTCCTACATGTAGATCTTCAAAATCATTTTTACACAATTTATTTAATTAAAAAAAGTGTCTTTCCATAAACTCCTTCCGTCAACCAAAATCTACACATCAGGAAACTTGCGATGGCATTATCTTTTTTTTTTTTTTTGTGATGGCGCTATGCATCAATATAGTAGCTCATTAGAAAGAATGCTTTAAGCGCTTTCAGGTGGCAGAAAAAAAAACATTAAGAAAAAAACTTTCCGTTCTGATTCTCCATTCAAAAGTTAGATTTTTTTGAAAATGTTGAATCAAAGGGATCAAAAATAAAAAGGGTATAAAAAAAAAAAAAAAAAAAGTTTCAAATTCGAGATAGGTTCTGGCAAAACTTGATTAGAATTACAGTATTTGATACACGTGTTTGTTAATCAATGACTGACCAAAATTATAGTTAAAACTTTTTTTAAGTACATCCTGAATGATTTAAAATAATGATCCTTTTTTTGAAAATTTTGGTGAAAATATGAAAATAACTCATGTTTAGCTCTATCTACTTAACTTTGAAAATCTGAATATGACCCCTAGCAAAAATGGTTAGAATATGAAAGAATTAAAGGAGTTCTTTCAAATGATACACAAATCACCCCCGTATTAGTTTGGTATGGTCCCAAAATTATGTTTAGAAAATTGCAGTTCCAAATTGATAATCCACCTAGCATTTAAGGGTTAATTCTACACACCAATATATAAAATGCGAGTCAAATTTTTGTACCTTTTTTTTTCATATGCTTTTTTGACAATTTTCTTTCATTACAAGTTTGGTTTGTATGGAAACTGTGATATAGATCTTTTGAGTATTGAAAGCAAAATTTGGAAAAATTGGACAAATATATGCAAATTAAGCAATTTTTGGCTAAATTCGATCAAGAAATGGACCAATTATGCATGAGTATAATTTCTTGTGAATATCGAGAACAGAGTTTTGTGTTACATATTTAGATTCTTTATCAAATTTCTTTTTCAATGATGCTGCTCTAGAATTTATAGCTAGAAGGAAAAGATGAGAAAATACTAAAAATAATTTTAGCCAAATGTCCCCTGAAAACCACAGCAGAAAAATCATAATGCGGTAAACTCACTTGAGGCTTGAAGCTGTGGCGCTCAGGTGATAGCATGCGTTGATGACCGCTACACTACGTAGTCATTATTTACTGCTTTGTGAATTTTAATTCTCATGGGAATGTGTCAAACTAGAGAGCATACACATTTATATATATATACCAAAGGAAAGAAAATTTCAAGCCACTTTGAATGGCGGTTGAAAGAAGCATGTGCGATATACGGTTTAGGTACACAATTTTTTGAAAATATAGTGTCAAAAATAACAAAAAATTTTGAAATTTTGAGGAAATTTACCCAGAAAAAAAGATAGGTATAATAAAAAAAAAATGATCAGAAATCAATACTATCATGTCTTTGGACTTGCATGTTTGATTTTGAAGCAAAAATGTGATCTTGAAGTTTGGTAAGTTTCCAAAAAAATAGAAAAAAATCATTTTTTGTTAATTTTTGTGATTTTTTCATTTAAATTTTCACTATTTCAAGCCATTTTTATCAAAAATCTTCAACATAACCACCATCAAAAAGTTATACTTTTTGAAAAAATATTCAATCTCTTTCAAATTATACTAAGATTACTCGTACAGAACTTTGGGAAGGTCCTGATTTTATCTTAAGAAAAAAGTGATTTAAAAACGGCGATATTATCGCCATATTGTGGAGTAAGGGTTAAAGAATTCTATCAAGATCTTAAGCATGCCTTTCATTTACTGCCATTTAGATTAGCCTTGAAATTTGTCATTCTTACAACTTTCATCAGCAATTTTATATAAAAAAATAAAAAATAAGGTTTAAAAAACCCAATGTATTGTTTTTGTTGGAATGTGATGTTACATCAATATACATACCCTTTCCTTAGTAACGTCTAAAATATCTTAGCAACATGACTATTTCTTTTTTGTGAAATTTGCAAATAATGACTTAACAGTAAAATTGTGTGATATGTATAAAGATGCATACGATGCAAGCCGTATCTACAATATATGCTATCTTGTGAGTTTGCCCATAAGCAGGAGGGTATTTAAGGTTTTAGTGAAGAGTATTTAAGAATATACCACAAATCATGTATCTTTATTTGATGTTTATCAAATGTGAATATGAATATACTTTTAAGGGTATTTAGGGTTCTTTTATGATTATATCAAAGTTAGTGTTTTATTTGAGGTGCATCAAATTGTAATATACTTGTGTATGCATACAATGCTAGTTAATACTAAGGTTTCTCATAAAATTAAAATTAAGAATAGATGAATAAAACTTGAAAACTTTTGTACAAGTTACTTTTTTTTTCTTTCTTTTATGAAACATTTCTACCACAAACTGGCTTTCTTGAGCCTCATCTCCTGCCCCTTCCTGAGTCTTCCCCACCCCTTCCTGAATCCTCCCTACACCTTCCTGACTCCTCCCCCATTTGTTATATGTGTTTCTCATAGGTATTGACTACCCTGGGTATACTAAGCTATCACCAACCAACGCTTTTGGCTCAATGTGATTTTACAGCAAGAGGCTGGTAAACACGAATATCATTTCATTTGTTAAACCTTTTAAACTGATATCAAAATGATTGACGTTTTTTTTCTTCAGAATCCAGAAAGCAAGAAATCACCAGACCAGCCGTACGTGTCTGAAATATCCAGGCAGAAGTTTGTTCCAGCGGCCATGAGAAGTAATTTCTCTTTTGGGGTGAGAAGCTCTTCTGTGAAGATATTTGTTATTCTAGCTTCGTACTCCTTTTTGAAACAAAACCATTTTTTCTTGTCAGTTTGCTCAATACCTTCCTTTCATGGTCATCAGTTCAGGAATCTTTAGGCACAAAAAATACTGATTACCATCCTGATCAATTTAGTTGTTTCCAATTGTAAACAATTTTTAAGTTTTTACTAAGTGATTTTTAATGGCAAGCACTTAAGTTTGTGTATTATCAATGATCTGTCCTATTAAAAAGAATGAAACATAATATGTTGTGTTATATATTAATGTGTTGTGTTATATAATAATGTGTTGTATTATATAATAATATGTTGTGTTATCTAATAATGTGTTGTGTTATATAATAATGTGTTGTGTTATATAATAATGTGTTGTGTTATATAATGTGTTGTGTTATACAATAATGTGTTGTGTTATATAAAATACCAGTATGATCATTACCCCAATAGATATATATATCATGAAAACAAGTCTTTTTCATCTTCCTCTTGTATACCATGATGATTTGTTGAATTGTGTTGAAAATTAGTTTTATTTCATTCTTAATGTTCCCTTTTATTGTGGTCTATGTGAGATTGAAATTATTAGTCCTGTTTTATATTCAACCATTTAATTGATTTAAATACCTTTTACAGGCAATTAGTCAGCCATTGAGTAGACTTCAAGATTTGCTTAATTGTACAAGTTTCTGTACATGCTTATTTCAATTGTTAATTTGCACTTAAATTTTTTTAAAGATAATTTTCACTTATGTTTCGCATAATTTTGTAGAAATTGCAATGTTTATTTGACTTGTTATTGTTATGTAAATCTCAGTGGCCTACACATAGAACAGCATAGTGGCCTACACAGTACAGCATAGTGGCCTACACAGTACAGCATAGTGGCCTACACAGTACAGCATAGTGGCCTACACAGTACAGCATAGTGGCCTACACATAGTACAGCATAGTGGCCTACACATAGTACAGCATAGTGGCCTACACATAGTACAGCATAGTGTCCTACATATAGTACATCATAGTAGCCTGCACATAGTACAGCATAGTGTCCTACATATAGTACATCATAGTAGCCTGCACATACAGTAGTACAGCATTTGATAATGGAATAAATCCCTATTTTTATTTCATGCAAGTAAAAGCATTCAATATTATTTTGTTCAGGATTTCAAATAAATTAGCATTAGTTTTATAAGTGGTTCTTAAGCATAAATACTTGGGAAGACTTCTGAAAAGTTCATGCTGGTGGTGCTGGAAAGTCCTTCAATCTTGTTCAAGTCATTTTCAACGATGTAAAAGTATTTGAAGTTTTCTGCAAATCCTTGAAAAATTATGTTATAGAAAAATGTGATTGGTTGAATTTATCAATATTTTTGTATGTGCAGTTAAGTTTGAAAAAAGAACACTTGATTTGGTGATATTGTTCTTATATCATATGGCAGAAATGATCCTAGATTTAAGGTCGTGAATTAGAAAGAGTCCATCATAGGGATATGTTTATCTTGTCCTACTCACCCAAGATTGGTTTTTCACATAATAAATACTGTATTTTATTTCTTCCCTATTGAAATAATGTAATAATTTTTTGGCTAAGTCATTGTGAAAGTAATTTACAATAAAAAACAATTCTTCAAACATAAACATTTTCATCGCAATGCGGACTAATAAAGGAACTCTCAACCTTGATGTAATTTGTAAAGTTATGATTTGTAGAAATATTTTTCCTTTTTTGGTAATTTAGGGATCTGCAGGCTCCAGAACTAGTGACCATAACAACAACATCAAGGAGCAGGAGAGACAAGAATGGCTGAAAGACCTGGGTTTGTTTAATTCATTTGAGTTTGCAGACAACATAATATTATCTCTTTCATTTATTTTATTTCATTTATTTATTTGTTTTATCACAACATTCAAATAACAATAAGCACATACATAAAGCAGAAACACAGAGTTGTGAAAGAAGTGCTCTTATAAAACCTTTATGGTTTTATGAGTAGAGCACTCGTTCTTAACATTGATATAATATGACTTAATTTATATATATATAGACATAGATGTCTATAAACAAAAATAGAGGGGAAAACTCTGAAAAACTCCCATACCCTGATGGACCAAAGGAGCAGCAACACAACAATGAATAACAATAAGAACCGGACATTTAACCCCAATGGAACACTCACAGAAAGGGGACATGATATAGGAATACACACAAATAGTAACAAGAATACAAATTTGAATCTGAACCCATAACGAATTGCATAAAATGATACAATAAGTTCAGTAGCAAGCATACTCATCCTACTTTCATCTTACATTCCTTCTACATTCATCTTACATTTGTCTTACATTAATCTGACATTATATATCACAGGATGATAAGAGGAACAAAATGGGGCAGAAGACATTGCAAGTTCTATTTGATTCTTTTGAGGGGGTATACAAGTTTAAAACAGATCCATGTTGAAATAGAAAGTCACCTCTATCAGATTAGAAGTGCATGACAGCACAAACTCATATACCTCAAAAGTCTGTGTGTGTTGTTACTGTGGTTTATGCTTGGATATGTTTAAAATTTACAAGCTAGAATCTACTGAAGTAAAATGTAATTTTAACAAAATTACCAAAAAGCATGTTTTTGAATTCTTCCACTATGAATATATATTTGTATGAAATTGTAACAGGATAAACCATTTTGACCCATTTTAACTTGGAACGAGGTTAATTATTGCTTCAAGGACCCACGTTCTATTCTTGTACATGATGTATATTTCTTTATAATTTACTTGCATTTTGTAAGTTGTTTATTTTCTTGTGTTTATTAATAGTTTCATCTATAACTAAGTACTTTCCGTTGAATGCTGCCAAGAAATTGAATGCGTATGAAAGTTTTAACTAAGTACTTTCAGTTGAATACTGCCAAGAAATCTAATGCGTATGGAAGTTTTAACTAAGTACTTTCAGTTGAATACTGCCAAGAAATCTAATGCGTATGGAAGTTTTACCTAAGTACTTTCTGTTGAATACTGCCAAGAAATCTAATGCGTTTGAAAGTTTTAAGTAGGTACTTTCCGTTGAATACTGCCAAGAAATCTAATGCGTATGAAAGCTTTAACTAAGTCACTTTCAGTTGAATACTGCCAAGAAATCTAATGCGTATGAAAGTTTTAACTAAGTACTTTCCGTTGAGTACTGCCAAGAAATCTAATGCGTTTGAAAGTTTTAACTAAGTACTTTCAGTTGAATACTGCCAAGAAATCTAATGCGTATGAAAGTTTTAACTAAGTACTTTCTGTTGAATACTGCCAAGAAATCTAATGCGTATGAAAGTTTTAACTCAGTACTTTCCGTTGAATACTGCCAAGAAATCTTATGCGTATGAAAGTTTTAACTAAGTACTTTCCGTTGAATACTGCCAAGAAATCTAATGCGTATGAAAGTTTTAACTAAGTACTTTCCGTTGAATACTGCCAAGAAATCTAATGCGTATGAAAGTTTTAACTAAGTACTTTCAGTTGAATACTGCCAAGAAATCTAATGCGTATGAAAGTTTTAACTAAGTCACTTTTCGTTGAATACTGCCAAGAAATCTAACGCGTATGAAAGTTTTAAGTAAGTACTTTCAGTTGAATACTGCCAAGAAATCTAATGCGTATGAAAGTTTTAACTAAGTACTTTCTGTTGAATACTGCCAAGAAATCTAATGCGTATGAAAGTTTTAACTAAGTACTTTCCGTTGAATACTGCCAAGAAATCTTATGCGTATGAAAGTTTTAACTAAGTACTTTCCGCTGAATACTGCCAAGAAATCTAATGCGTATGAAAGTTTTAACTAAGTACTTTCCGCTGAATACTGCCAAGAAATCTTATGCGATGAAAGTTTTAACTAAGTACTTTCCGTTGAATACTGCCAAGAAATCTAATGCGTATGAAAGTTTTAACTAAGTACTTTCCGTTGAATACTGCCAAGAAATCTAATGCGTATGAAAGTTTTAACTAAGTACTTTCAGTTGAATACTGCCAAGAAATCTAATGCGTATGAAAGTTTTAACTAAGTCACTTTTCGTTGAATACTGCCAAGAAATCTAACGCGTATGAAAGTTTTAACTAAGTACTTTCAGTTGAATACTGCCAAGAAATCTAATGCGTATGAAAGTTTTTAAAAGGGTTATATATAAAAAAAAAGTTACCTGAGTATTCAGGGTAAATGATAAAGACTTGATATGAAGCTTAAATAACTGTTCAATTAAAGAACTATGAACACATACGAGCAACTTAAAAATCAATCCATTATCATGAATATAGGGAACATTTACACCAAGATGTGTTTTTATATTTTTTTTAATTCTACAGCAAAACAAAAGTTGGAGGCTAAGGAAAAGAAAGATAGAGATTTAAAACAGCAGCGTGTGGTAGACAGCACTAATTATAAACACTGGGCAGATCCTGTTTCGACAAATTTGAAGGAAGGAGGGATCTCTCTCCAACCAAAGGTAAAATAACAAATACATTTTGAATGCAGTCTCTATATTATATGGACCTACCCTACTTTGTGTATCTCTACCATACATCCTCTATGATTCAATTTTCACCCTCAGTTTTGTAAGGATTTTGTTAGCACTATTGACCTATGACATCGACACGTGACTAAGCAAAATGAATTTGCTATTGCTGGAAGTATGTTTGGATGGTTAAGACATTTTAGTGGTAAATGAGAGTTGCCATCTTTTCTTTTCTTTTTTTTTTCAAATATTCTGATAATTTGCTTAAAATTTCATTGACGATTTGGGAGAAATTTGGATAAGTTTGTATTTTGGAAATTACAAGAAAGTTCTTATCGTAAAAAATCTTTCAAAGTTATTGCTAATTTTCTTTGAAAACAGATGGCATCAGGAAAATTTCAATTTCACTACTCGGCGGCGGCGCAAGGGTTAAATCTTTTCTGATTGTTAGCTTCCTTCTCTTCCAGTGCTTGTTGGGATAATGCCCTCATGGGATGAATTAATTTGGGGTTGTACAATACATATCATAGTGTCTGTACCTTCTGATATCTGACCTGGTTTATAGGATATGTGTACCTTTTGATATTTGACCTGGTTTATGGAATCTGTGTACCTTTTGATATCTGACCTGGTTTATGGGATCTGTGTACCTTTTGATATTTGACCTGGTTTATGGGATCTGTCAGCCTTTTGATATCTGACCTGGTTCATGGGATCTGTGTACCTTTTAATATCTGACCTGGTTTATGGGATTTGACGTTTTGATATCTGACCTGGTTTATGGGATATGTACCTTTTGATATTTGACCTGGTTTATGGAATCTGTGTACCTTTTGATATCTGACCTGGTTTATGGGATATGTGTACGTTTTGATATCTGACCTGGTTTATGGGATCTGTCAGCCTTTTGATATCTGACCTGGTTCATGGGATCTGTGTACCTTTTAATATCTGACCTGGTTTATGGGATATGTGTACGTTTTGATATCTGACCTGGTTTATGGGATATGTCAGCCTTTTGATATTTGACCTGGTTTATGGAATCTGTGTACCTTTTGATATCTGACCTGGTTTATGGGATATGTGTACCTTTTGATATCTGACCTGGTTTATGGGGTATGTGTACCTTTTGATATCTGACCTGGTTTATGGGGTATGTGTACCTTTTGATATCTGACCTGGTTTATGGGATCTGTCAGGATAGATTTCATTTCATTACAACCAACCTGACATCATTCCCAATCATTCATTCGCAATCCCTCATTTTGTGAGCAAAACAAGTTTGGAATTAAATTTGAACCCACCTAGTTCTTTGACTTTTGTTGAATTAAATGAAGTGGTTATCCTCCAGCACTGAGTTAAAATGACAGCTGTTTTTTGCAATCATCAACAGGATGATTCCAGTATCCAGAGGTCAACGCTGTCCTCAGGAATTTTGGAGCCGTCTCAGTCCTTGAGTGCCCCACCGTCTGCTAAAGCAGATCCTTCCGCTGATACTACCATTATTTCTCCCAGGTACATGTAAGTACATCTGACTTTATCCTTTGCGCAGATGATGAAGTTGGTTGTTCTATTGTACTTTATGGAACTAGTTCAGTGGTCAAGCAAGTTCATTTTATATGAAAAAGGACTTTATAAGAAACAACCTGGGAAGAAACTAAATCAAGATCTTATTCCATTAAGAAGATGCTTAGTCTCTGTTGTATTGAATGGATGGTATGGAAGCTTAATGCCCTCTTTCTCATGTTTGTAACAATTCTCATTGTATTGTAAAGAAAGTGGATTGAACTTCTTTGACTAAATTTGAGTTTCTCTTCAAACTGTCTTTGGTAAATTATTATTATTACCTTTACTAGATTCTGTATTGCTACTTTCTCTACATATCCAATGTTTGTATTACCTCTACTAGATTCTGTATTACTACTTTCTCTCGTATTTAATGTTTTCATTACCTTTACTAGATTCTGTATTACTACTTTCTCGCACCCAATGTTTGTATTACCTTTACTAGATTCTGTATTACTACTTTCTCTACGCATCCAATGTTTGTATTACCTTTACTAGATTCTGTATTACTACTTTCTCTATGTATCCAATGTTTGTATTACCTTTACTAGATTCTGTATTGCTACTTTCTCTCACGTATCCAATGTTTTCATTACCTTTACTAGATTCTGTATTGCTACTTTCTCTCACGTATCCAATGTTTGTATTACCTTTACTAGATTCTGTATTGCTACTTTCTCTATGTATCCAATGTTTGTATTACCTTTACTAGATTCTGTATTGCTACTTTCTCTACGTATCCAATGTTTGTATTACCTCTACTAGATTCTGTATTACTACTTTCTCTCGTATTTAATGTTTTCATTACCTTTACTAGATTCTGTATTACTACTTTCTCACGTATCCAATGTTTGTATTACCTTTACTAGATTTTGTATTACTACTTTCTCTATGTATCCAATGTCTGTATTACCTTTACTAGATTCTGTATTACTACTTTTCTACGATCCAATGTTTGTATTACCTTTACTAGATTATGTATTGCTACTTTCTCTACGTATCCAATGTTTGTATTACCTTTACTAGATTCTGTATTACTACTTTCTCTACGTATCCAATGTTTGTATTACCTTTACTAGATTCTGTATTGCTACTTTCTCTCATCCAATGTTTTCATTACCTTTACTAGATTCTGTATTACTACTTTCTCTATGTATCCAATGTTTGTATTACCTTTACTAGATTCTGTATTACTACTTTCTCTAACGTATTTAATGTTTGTATTACCTTTACTAGATTCTGTATTACTACTTTCTCTACGTATTTAATGTTTTCATTACCTTTACTAGATTCTGTATTACTACTTTCTCGCACCCAATGTTTGTATTACCTTTACTAGATTCTGTATTACTACTTTCTCACGCATCCAATGTTTGTATTACCTTTACTAGATTATGTATTACTACTTTCTCTCACGTATCCAATGTTTGTATTACCTCTACTAGATTCTGTATTACTACTTTCTCTCGTATTTAATGTTTTCATTACCTTTACTAGATTCTGTATTACTACTTTCTCACGTATCCAATGTTTGTATTACCTTTACTAGATTCTGTATTACTACTTTCTACGTATCCAATGTTTGTATTACCTTTACTAGATTCTGTATTGCTACTTTCTCTATGTATCCAATGTTTGTATTACCTTTACTAGATTCTGTATTGCTACTTTCTCACGTATCCAATGTTTGTATTACCTCTACTAGATTCTGTATTACTACTTTCTCTCACGTATTTAATGTTTTCATTACCTTTACTAGATTCTGTATTACTACTTTCTCTACGTATCCAATGTTTGTATTACCTTTACTAGATTCTGTATTGCTACTTTCTCTACGTATCCAATGTTTTCATTACCTTTACTAGATTCTGTATTGCTACTTTCTCTACGTATCCAATGTTTGTATTACCTTTACTAGATTCTGTATTGCTACTTTCTCTATGTATCCAATGTCTGTATTACCTCTACTAGATTCTGTATTGCTACTTTCTCTACGTATCCAATGTTTTCATTACCTTTACTAGATTCTGTATTGCTACTTTCTCTATGTATCCAATGTCTGTATTACCTTTACTAGATTCTGTATTGCTACTTTCTCTACATATCCAATGTTTTCATTACCTTTACTAGATTCTGTATTGCTACTTTCTCTACGTATCCAATGTTTGTATTACCTTTACTAGATTCTGTATTGCTACTTTCTCTATGTATCCAATGTCTGTATTACCTCTACTAGATTCTGTATTGCTACTTTCTCTACGTATCCAATGTTTTCATTACCTTTACTAGATTCTGTATTGCTACTTTTCTCACGTATCCAATGTTTGTATTACCTTTACTAGATTCTGTATTGCTACTTTCTCTATGTATCCAATGTCTGTATTACCTCTACTAGATTCTGTATTACTACTTTCTCTACGTATCCAATGTTTTCATTACCTTTACTAGATTCTGTATTACTACTTTCTCTCACGTATCCAATGTTTGTATTACCTTTACTAGATTCTGTATTACTACTTTCTCTATGTATCCAATGTTTGTATTACTTTTACTAGATTTTGTATTGCTACTTTCTCTACGTATCCAATGTTTGTATTACCTTTACTAGATTCTGTATTACTACTTTCTCTATGTATCCAATGTTTGTATTACCTTTACTAGATTCTGTATTACTACTTTCTCTATGTATCCAATGTTTGTATTACCTTTACTAGATTCTGTATTACTACTTTCTCTCACGTATCCAATGTTTTCATTACCTTTACTAGATTCTGTATTGCTACTTTCTCTCACGTATCCAATGTTTGTATTACCTTTACTAGATTCTGTATTACTACTTTCTCTACGTATCCAATGTTTGTATTACCTTTACTAGATTCTGTATTACTACTTTCTCTATGTATCCAATGTTTGTATTACTTTTACTAGATTTTGTATTACTACTTTCTCTATGTATCCAATGTTTGTATTACCTTTACTAGATTCTGTATTACTACTTTCTCTATGTATCCAATGTTTGTATTACCTTTACTAGATTCTGTATTGCTACTTTCTCTACGTATCCAATGTTTTCATTACCTTTACTAGATTCTGTATTACTACTTTCTCTATGTATCCAATGTTTGTATTACCTTTACTAGATTCTGTATTACTACTTTCTCTATGTATCCAATGTTTGTATTACCTTTACTAGATTCTGTATTACTACTTTCTCTACATATCCAATGTTTGTATTACCTTTACTAGATTCTGTATTACTACTTTCTCTACGTATCCAATGTTTTCATTACCTTTACTAGATTCTGTATTGCTACTTTCTCACGTATCCAATGTTTGTATTACCTTTACTAGATTCTGTATTACTACTTTCTCACGTATCCAATGTTTGTATTACCTTTACTAGATTCTGTATTACTACTTTTCTCACGTATCCAATGTTTGTATTACCTTTACTAGATTCTGTATTACTACTTTCTCTATGTATCCAATGTTTGTATTACCTTTACTAGATTCTGTATTACTACTTTCTCTACATATCCAATGTTTGTATTACCTTTACTAGATTCTGTATTACTACTTTCTCTATGTATCCAATGTTTGTATTACTTTTACTAGATTCTGTATTACTACTTCTCTACGTATCCAATGTTTGTATTACCTTTACTAGATTCTGTATTACTACTTTCTCTATGTATCCAATGTTTGTATTACCTTTACTAGATTCTGTATTACTACTTTCTCTACGTATCCAATGTTTGTATTACCTTTACTAGATTCTGTATTACTACTTTCTCTATGTATCCAATGTTTGTATTACTTTTACTAGATTCTGTATTACTACTTTCTCTCACGTATCCAATGTTTGTATTACCTTTACTAGATTCTGTATTGCTACTTTCTCTATGTATCCAATGTTTGTATTACCTTTACTAGATTCTGTATTGCTACTTTTCTCACGTATCCAATGTTTGTATTACCTCTACTAGATTCTGTATTACTACTTTCTCACGTATTTAATGTTTTCATTACCTTTACTAGATTCTGTATTGCTACTTTCTCACGTATCCAATGTTTGTATTACCGTTACTAGATTCTGTATTACTACTTTCTCTCGTATCCAATGTTTTCATTACCTTTACTAGATTCTGTATTGCTACTTTCTCTACGTATCCAATGTTTGTATTACCTCTACTAGATTCTGTATTACTACTTTCTCTACGTATTTAATGTTTTCATTACCTTTACTAGATTCTGTATTGCTACTTTCTCTATGTATCCAATGTTTGTATTACCTTTACTAGATTCTGTATTACTACTTTCTCCACGTATCCAATGTTTTTTAAGAAGTAAAATATCATCTCAAAATATTTTGTACAAGTTGGGGTATGTTGTGCTTTTGTTTAAAATACAAAAAAATACAAATATTAATTTTGATTTTATTTATAAGATAGATGGTATTATTATTACATGGATCTGATGATTATATTTATAAGATAAATGGTATTATTATTACATGGATTTGATGATTATATTTATATGATAGATGGTATTATTATTACATGGATCTGATGATTATATTCATAAGATAGATAGTATTATTATTACATGGATCTGATGATTGTATTCATAAGATAGATGGTATTATTATTACATGGATCTGATGATATATTCATGAAATAGATGGTATTATTATTACATGGATCTGATGATTTCATTCATAAGATAGATGGTATTATTATTACATGGATCTGATGATTTCATTCATAAGATAGATGGTATTATTATTACATGGATCTGATGATTATATTCATAAGATAAATGGTATTATTATTACATGGATTTGATGATTATATTCATTAGATAGATTGTATTATTATTACATGGATCTGATGATTATATTCATAACAGATGGTATTATTATTACATGGATCAGATGATTATATTCATAAGATAGATGGTATTATTATTACATGGATCTGATGATTATATTCATTAGATAGATTATATTATTGTTACATGGATTTGATGATTATATTTATAAGATAGATGGTATTATTATTACATGGATCTGATGATTATATTCATAAGATAGATGGTATTATTATTACATGGATCTGATGATTATATTCATAAGATAGATGGTATTATTATTACATGGATCTGATGATTTCATTCATAAGATAGATGGTATTATTATTACATGGATCTGATGATTATATTCATAAGATAGATGGTATTATTATTACATGGATCTGATGATTATATTCATTAGATAGATGGTATTATTATTACATGGATCTGATGATTGTATTCATAAGATAGATGGTATTATTATTACATGGATCTGATGATATATTCATGAAATAGATGGTATTATTAGTACATGGATCTGATGATTTCATTCATAAGATAGATGGTATTATCATTACATGGATCTGATGATTATATTCATAAGGTAGATGGTATTATTATTACATGGATCTGATGATTATATTCATAAGGTAGATGGTATTATTATTACATGGATCTGATGATTATATTCATGAAATAGATGGTATTATTAGTACATGGATCTGATGATTTCATTCATAAGATAGATGGTATTATTATTACATGGATCTGATGATTATATTCATAAGGTAGATGGTATTATTATTACATGGATCTGATGATTATATTCATAAGGTAGATGGTATTATTATTACATGGATCTGATGATTATATTCATTAGATAGATTGTATTATTATTACATGGATCTGATGATTTCATTCATAAGATAGATGGTATTATTATTACATGGATCTGATGATTATATTCATAAGATAGATGGTATTATTATTACATGGATCTGATGATTATATTCATGAAATAGATGGTATTATTAGTACATGGATCTGATGATTTCATTCATAAGATAGATGGTATTATTATTACATGGATCTGATGATTATATTCATAAGGTAGATGGTATTATTATTACATGGATCTGATGATTATATTCATAAGGTAGATGGTATTATTATTACATGGATCTGATGATTATATTCATTAGATAGATTGTATTATTATTACATGGATCTGATGATTATATTCATAAGATAGATGGTATTATTATTACATGGATCTGATGATTATATTCATAAGGTAGATGGTATTATTATTACATGGATCTGATGATTATATTCATAAGATAGATGGTATTATTATTACATGGATCTGATGATTATATTCATAAGATAGATGGTATTATTATTACATGGATCTGATGATTATATTCATAAGATAGTTGGTATTATTATTACATGGATCTGATGATTATATTTATAAGATAGATGGTATTATTATTACAGGGATCTGATGATTATATTTATAAGATAGAAGGTATTATCATTACATGGATCTGATGATTATATTTGTAAGATAGATGGTATTATTATTACATAGATCAGATGATTATATCTATAAGATAGATGGTATTATTATTACATAGATCAGATGATTATATTTATAAGATAGATGGTATTATTATTACATGGATCTGATGATTATATTTATAAGATAGATGGTATTATTATTACATGGATCTGATGATTATATTCATAAGCAAGATGGTATTATTATTACATGGATCTGATGATTATATTCATACGATTGATGGTATTATTATTACATGGATCTGATGATTATATTTATATGATAGATGGTATTATTATTACATGGATCTGATGATTATATTCATAAGATTGATGGTATTATTATTACATGGATCTGATGATTATATTTATATGATAGATGGTATTATTATTACATGGATCTGATGATTATATTCATAAAATAGATGGTATTATCATTACATGGATCTGATGATTATATTTATATGATAGATGGTATTATTATTACATGGATCTGATGATATATTCATAAGATAGATGGTATTATTATTACATGGATCTGATTATTATATTCATAAGATAGATGGTATTATTATTACATGGATCTGATTATTATATTCATAAGATAGATGGTATTATTATTATATGGATCTGATGATTATATTTATAAGATAGATGGTATTATTACATAGATCTGATGATTATATTCATAAGATAGATGGTATTATTATTACATGGATCTGATGATTTTATTCATAAGATAGATGGTATTATTATTACATGGATCTGATGATTATATTTATAAGATAAATGGTATTATTATTACATGGATTTGATGATTATATTTATATGATAGATGGTATTATTATTACATGGATCTGATGATTATATTCATAAGATAGATTGTATTATTATTACATAGATCTGATGATTATATTCATAAGATAGATGGTATCATTATTACATAGATCTGATGATATATTCATAAGATAGATGGTATTATCATTACATGGATCTGATGATTATATCTATAAGATAGATGGTATTATTATTACATGGATCTGATGATTATATTTATAAGATAGATGGTATTATTATTACATGGATCTGATGATTATATTCATAATAAAGATGGTATTATTATTACATGGATCTGATGAGATGTACTAATATTTACTAGGGAGAATGCTGTGACATCATTAATCGACCCAGCAGAACAAGAAAGGAGACAGAAACAGCGGGTAAAGCACCTGGAGCACATGGTGAGTCATCTGTTGTTCTTATTAGGAGTGCTCGGTCACCCAAAAAGTGAGATGGTAATAAATTGGGGTCTCTTAGATAATCTAATGCTTTTCATATCATAAAGCTTTTATATTGAATCTAAAACTGCAGTCAACAGAAGTGAGCAGTGTAGGGGATATAACAGTGTAAGAAATTTTGCTGAGAGTAGAATTTTGTCATTTTCATGTGTTTTCATGTCTGATAAAATCTTCACTGTGTTTCTTTCTGACAATGCACTTTATTGTTTTTAAATATGTGGCTCCTACATGATGAGTTTGCATGGGGCTCACCCACCATTTTATTTCACCCCTGCTGTAAGGAGTTTCCTACAGAAGTCTAGAAGTCTGAAGAAGACAAGTTACACAATTCTCACTGCACATTGTCAGATGCATTGAGTAGTTAAGGAATCCTGTTCATATGTGAAAGGTGCCATCACGAGCACTATATTATGTTCTTAATAGAGCTGTGACCGTTTAGCGTGTACACGCTGCACGCTCGCAAATCTTATAAACGTTTACTAAATACTTCATTGCGAGTAATCGTTTTGCAGTGTCTTGCCGTTAAAAATCAATATTCATGATTCAAATCACACAGACATTCGGCTGACAAAATTCCATTCAATGACTTTTTACAAACTGTAAACCCGATTAGCATAATCCTTTTTAAATGTGCGAATCACAAATGCACAGTAATCACCAATGAATGGAGATATTATGCACTTTGATTTTGCCGAAATCTGAGTAATCTGACTTGTAAAATGCACCGCAAATGTGCAGCAGTAAACTGAAACTAACAATAGGTCTAACGTTAGGCCATAAGGCTTTAAATGCCATGCAATCAAGGCCCGTTTTACAAGCTGTTAAATCGACCAAAAAACGTTTGAAAAATACTTAAATTGTGACAATCAGTACATTTACATGTAAATATTACCTGATGACTTAAATACATTTTGCAAGAAAGAAAAAAATATTGCATAATAAACAAACAAAAAAAGGTTTTAAAAGAGCTGAATTTCTGCATGTGTCGCAAAGATGGCGGCCATTTTTTCGAGAGGCACTAATATTTCAGAACTTCTTGGTGGTGGTGGCGTAGTTTTGAAATGTTTTATGGCGAGGTATATCATAGGCCTAGTATGCAAGATTTTCACAGAACTTTGAAAGCCGTGGCGAATAGGACAAAACTGTTACGCGATGTTGAGTTAAAATGACATTAAAAGGAAGTTATCTGTTCTTTCTAAACTGAATTTCCATGCATATTTTCCATAAAAATGATGATTTAAACTGTAGAAGTTAACTTTTTAGGATTTGGAAAGCAAAACTCTTGCTCTTTTTGGGCAATGGAGTCAGTACTTTTGCCATACTGGTTGTGCGATTTTTTTTACTTCGCCTTGTAGTTTTGGAGCAATTTTGGTGTATTTCTGAAAATTACGGTACTAATTGCGTGTATACGATACACGCTCGCTTTTTTTGGCATGTACACGTTTACTAAAATCCCTAAACGTTCACAGCTCTAGTTCTTAAGCAAGACAATTTACTTGCTACAGTCCACTTAGCTGTAAAATGAGTGATGGGAGTGAACCTGTGTCCTATCCAGGGGGAGTCATCTGCTTACACCAAGGAAACCGGGGATGAGGGCCAGCCTTATGGGCCTTTATGAATATTGATTTAACTTAACTAACATTTTCAGACACACAAGTCTGAGGTTGATAGTTTACCATTACAATAATTCATCTGGGTTTTGTCTGAAGCTGGCTGTGAAGCAGCAAGTGGAGGAGAAGCAGAGATTGAAACGAGAGACAGAGGAGAAGAGGCGTCTGGAGGAAGCGGAGGAGGAAGCAAGGCTTGCCAAGGACAGAGAATCACTCCAGAAGCAGTTTGAGATGGAGAAAGAGAAACAGAGACTGAAAGAGGTAGGGAAATGCTTCTTTCAAAAGCCTCATATCTTTGTTTCATGGAAATGATCTGATCTTTTTCAGTCCATTCCATGTCAAACTTTGTGAATGTATTTACAAATTTACAAGATTGCGTGGAGGTTAATATATGCAGTGAGAGAACATCAACAAAAATGGTGATTTTACATGAACTAAGGCTGAGGAGATTCTTTTTAAGGCTACTGTAAGTTAATGGCAGCAATATTCTCCTATAACAATCAATATATAGAATTATGTAACCTACTGTTTGGCTCAGTAAAGCATCTGCTTTTTAGCTGGGATGCCCAGGTTCAGTCCTGGATACCAAAGACTATAAATGGTCCCTGTTGCTTCCTTCTGACACTTAGTATTTAAACTGTAAAATAGGGCAATAATGTTAAGAATAAAAAATATAAAAAGGGTTTTGATAAGTTCATTTGATTTAAATAGTAGTTGATTATGAAGAGCATATGAATGAATTCCAATCCATCGACACCTTAAGCCAAGCATGACGAAACCTGACAAGTTTAATCATGCTTATCAGAGGGGCTGTATTTAGTACAAGTTTTGTTATTAACTTTCCATAGAGTCTCCTCAACCATTTTGTATTTTTTTCATGCGATATTGTCTCATGTATACATCTCTGGATGGAAATTTGTATCAGTAAAAAAGGTAAAATAATATTGAATGATATGTTATAGACTTATCAGAATTATCATTAAGGGTGGGAAATGTTTCTTGTAAGCAGAAGGAAGATGGTTCTTCAATCAAAATGTGAAACAGTATTTAAATTGTCATAGCAATATGGGTACTTGCAATCTGCTATCTTCCCATCTCTAAAATTAAGGTTGTTTCTTGAACTCAACAGTTTCCTTGCTAAAAGGATGCAATGTTTGTCTTTCCATAGACCTGAAAAATTGTCTACTGGTGGGTATTCCTTGCCCTGGGATCTTGCTCACCACCCACCTCAACTTTCTTAAATTTGGTGATACCACTGACCCTACAAAACCCTGAACACATTTGATCTTAATCTAGGAGGGGGCAGCAGCCAAGCAGAGGGTGCTAATGGAGGGCATCCAGCATGCACAGCAGCAAGCCCAAGAAGCTAAACACCAGGCAAAGTTACGCAAGCTGAAGGAGAGAGGACATGACATCACTAACCTACGTAAGAGTTGGGAAAGTAAGACAAATTTGTTCTCATTTTAAGAATACTTCACTGGTGTTTTGAATTTCAGTATGTGGATGTCAGGAACAGTCAGAATTTTGGAAGAAGCTTTCTCAGTTTCAGAGTTTAAGATAGAAGTTGATTAGGGCATTGGACAGAAAGTTTAAGAAGTTATAAAAGTCCCAAGACATTGCACAAATACACATTTGCAAGAATTTAAAAGAAGAAATAAAAATATTTACTTCCAAGTTATATCTTACCTTCCATGTTATAAATATCTGGTCCCATGACCTGATTTTAACGCACTTCTAAACGACCTTAAAAAAACATAGTTACCTACCCAGCCTTGACCTCCAGTTTACTTTTCTAATCCCCTCACTAGTGTCATAGATGGTAACCAAAATAACAAATGATTAGGCTTGAAAAGAACTGAAAAGTTTAAAAATATATGATATATTGTTTTATAGATTTTTTAATGGAAATTATAAGCCTCACATTAATTATCTAACTTGACTGCTAATTTGCATAGAGTTGTTATATGAACTGACTTTTATTTATGTATGAGCACAAACAAACAAACAAAGAAACATAGTATGCAATTTACATTTAAAAAGGGACATACCATTGATTACTCTTTTCATTCTTCCAAGTACACAAATAACTTCTACCTATGTACTATGTGGCCAGTTGTTGAATCAGGATTTTTTTGCATTCATTCAACAATGAGATGTGCTTCTTTGACTAATTTCAGAAGTGTTCATTGCACTATTAGAATTGACACTTAGAATTTAGAACTTGAATATAAGGATTTTAAAGAATGACATTTAAGACGGTAATTACATATGGGAGGGAGGGATGGATGGCATCAGGAAGGGAGGAATAGATGGCATCAGGGAGGGAGAGATAGATGGCATCAAAGGGGGAGGGTGATGGATGAATGGCATCAGGTAGGGAGGGATGGATGGCAATGGGAGGATGGATGGAGAGCTTCAGGGAAGGATGGATGGCTTCCGGAAAAATGGATGAATGGCATTGGGGAGGAGAGGGATGGATGGCATTAGGGAGGATGGTATAGATGGCAGCTATAGGAGGGGATGATGGATTGATGGCATCAGGGAGGGTGGAAAGGACAGCATCAGGGCAGGAGGAATGGATGGCTTTGGGGAAGGATGTATGGCATCAGAGAGTGAGGGATGGATGGTATCAGGGAGGGATGGATGGATGGCATCGGGGAGGGAGGGATGGATAGCATTGTGGAGGGAGGGATAGATAGCATGGGGAGGGAGGGATGGATAGCATTGGGGAGGGATGGATGGATGGCATTGGGGAGGGATGGATGGCATTAGGGAGGAAGGGATGGATGGCAATTGCGAGAGGGAGAGATGGATGGCAACAGCGGGGCAAGGATAGATGGTATCAGGGAGGGATGGATGGATGGCAGTGGTGAGGGAAGAGATAGATGGCATTGGGGAGGAAGGGATCAATGGCATCAAGGAGGGAGGGAGAGATGGCATTAGATGCCATTAGGGTGGGAAGGATAAATAGCATTGGGGAGGGATGGATGGCATCAGGGAGAGAGGGAGGGATGGATGGCATCCCCCATTCACCTGTCATCCTTCAGATCACCTCCTACTTCCACCCTAATGCACCAACTACCTTCACTATACAGTAGCTATCTGTGCTATCTCTAATACACTCACTATCCTCTATGCTCCCTATGCACAAAGCATCCTCCAGACCAACCCTCCTACATTCACATATCCTCTTCATCCACCCACACTTTCTTTGCCACTTCAGACACAATTAGCTATTATCTTGTCGGGGATACATTGCTGTAAGTTCTTTTGAGGTAAGAGGCTTCATTTTATGACTTTTCTTTCATGCCACAGACACAGTGGCTTCGCTAACGGGGGCAGGAGAAGGGGGAATGGGGAAAACATGCCCCCTAAAGATTTATTGTGCCCCCCCCCCTACCTGAAATGAAAAATTGACTTGTCATATTTTCTTTATAATACATGTTGGCTATATAAGTCTTGTTCATTTTAAATGTTTTCCATCATTTTAAAGTCATTTAAGGCTATCAAAAACTAGGGTTTTTCCCTAGCTGGACCCATGGTACGTATGCCATTAGTATGTGATATTGGTTTAATAGTCTTTCATCGATTATCTTCAGTATCATAATTTTAAAGCCATTTTGGCCCATTATTAAAACAGGGAATCCTCTGAGCTTCCAAGGGCTTCACCCCTGGACCATACCAGGGCTTCACCCCTGGACCATACCAGGGATTCACCCCCTGGACCAGGGGCCCTTAATGGGACCCTGGACTCCACCAGGGGCCCCTGGACCCTACACCTTTAAGCACATGCTACACACGTGTGCATATTACTTTTTTCAGATTCTTTAAAAACAATTTAAATGTTATTGTTGTCCCCACCTAAACTAAAACCTCTGGCGATGCCACTGCACAGACAAGCTTTACATGTCAGGAATTCAAGGTTATTTTGCAGGAACTTGTTGGGTTGAATGTGTTGATTGAAGTAATGAAGTCATTGAAGATTGAAATTGCAATGATTATTTATTGCACTTGAGGGATATGGGTGGAGTCATTAAATATAGTCAAGCTGTTCTTAAGATTATATCAAAATTAAATATAACATTTGGACAACATAAGCATGTAATAACATAACTATGCCCCATAAGAAGCAAAACAGGCATACACTTGTAAAGATTTGAACAATTCAAAATTGTTACATTAATTCCCGCCCACTCATTAATATGTACAATATGGACACCAAAAACAATAGTGAACATCTTTGATTCATGATATATCTATGTGCCAAACATGATTTGCCATTGATGCATGGTTAATGAGATACCTTTTTAGAAGAAAAAAAAAAACCCCATTTAAGCCCTGCGGCCCACCATGAATGTCAATGAATTTGAGCATTCTTGTAATATGTGCATTTGCGCCTTTCCTACTTACTTGATTATACCAAATAAGAAGCAAAACAGACATGTGGTGGTAAAGATATAAACATTTGAAGATTTTTTACATTTAGCCCTGCCCACTCATTAATATGCATGATATTGACACCAAAAACAATAAGGATCATCTACTAGTGGAAATGCATCCATGTGCCAAATATGACAAGACATAGATGTACTGCTCTGAGATATCATGTTTACAAGCAAAGCGTCACACCTGCACACACATCCATACCCACACACGCACACCAACACCACTGCATAGGTTCCTGATGCTGTTAGCATCGAAGCCAAAAATAAAAACAAAGAATTAGATTCTGTAAGTGGACTTCCCTAAAGCTTAGCTTGTTATCAAAATTCCTCTCTCTGGAAGTTACGGGATGAGTAAGTGCTTACTTCCTTCAAGTAGCGCACTCCACCCCCCTCCCCCCCTCCCCTTCCCATCCCCCGCAGCTTCGAATAGTCGAGCATGCTGTCATTCAGACAGCTCTAGTTGATCTGCATGGTGGGTGTGGTTTATTAATAAATATCCTGGAACAAATATTTCATATTATACAATGACATGACAGTAAGTACAAATTTTGCAAATCAATCAGCTTATGAAAAGGAGCATTGGAACCACAAAAGCTTTTGGTTCTGATTAACCCTAGCATTCTAGTATGTTGTAAGTTTCCAGACTGCTTCATATATTGGCTATTTTTCTTTCTTATCTCCAGTCAAACATTCACCATCAAATTCTCCACGAGGAGCTGTTGTAGGTCATTCACCGCTTGGAGCACCTGTGGATCATTCACCCCGAGGAGCTCCTTTTGCCCATTCACCTCGAGGTGGGCCTGTTGCCGATCACCTCCCGCTGAGCCTGTCCATCTAGCAGCAAGGACTCACATCACAGAAACCCACCCGGTGATTACCCATCATGCATCTTTCTCCACGAGAGATTGCGCAACCTCTCCTATCAATAACATGGCTACTCAGACAGGTATGAGTGTGTATGCAAGATAATATTACACCTTTTGGTTTTGTTAGATTTGAACTAAACCCTCTCTGGCACTACTGACATTGACATGCTTTAAGTTGAACCAGAAAATTTAAGACAACTTTAACCTGAACCAGAAAACTTAAGACAGCTTTAACCTGAACTAGAAAACTTAAAACAACTTCAACCTGAACCAGAAACTTAAAACAACTTCAAGCTAAAAAATTTAAGACAATTTTAACCTGAACCAGAAAACTTAAGACAACTTTAACCTGAAGTAGAAAACTTAAGACAACTTTATCAAACCAGAAACCTAAAACAACTTCAACCTAAACCAGACAATTTTAACCTGAACCAGAAAATTTAAGACAATTTTAACCTGAACCAGAAAAATTAAGATAAGTTTAACCTGAACTAGAAAACTTAAGACAACTTTAGCCTGAACCAGAAAACTTAAAACAACTTCAACCTGAACCAGAAAAGTTAAGACAACTTTAAGCTGAACCAGAAAACTTAGGACAACTTTAACCTGAACCTGAAGAGGAGTTGATGTGTAAAGTGTTCTCAGACTTAATCAAACAAACTTGATGATATGGAATAAGAAGTTTCATATGTGACTTTATTGTAAACGTTTATGTTGATAATATGTTTTGAAAGACATTGTAGATGAAAGGAGTACTAGATAATTTCTTTAAACGCAGAAACAATTTGTTTTAACGATTATAAGGATTCCGATTCGGAAAATATTGCTTGCCAGTACAGAGAAGGTACCAAGAAGTTTCTTTCTTTTGTGGTTCTGATGCGATTAGCATCAGGGCCCTATGCGGTCATGATGGCGTGTGTGTGTGTATGTTGTACACAGACGGTCCATGGTCCGTACACGTTCTCTATTGTTTTGGTGGTGATGTCATGCATATCAATGAGAAATTAATGTAAAAATATTGAGACACTTGATTTTCAAGAGCTGCATGTTTGTTTTGTTTCAAGTTTGGTATAATTATGTTGTTATGCAGTGTGTCCATGTTTATGGTATACAAGTTGTTGGATTCATTAATATGCATAGTGGGCGGGGTTTACCATGGTTTTGCCAAAAGGAGCATGTAATCACAATAATTCAAGCATGATACATTGGATTCCAGGTCATATGAAATACACAGATAACCCATCATCTGTGGATGTGCCCTATTACTGTAATCAAATTCATTATATACGTAATCAAAACTTAATTCATGATATATGTAATCAAAACTTAAATCCATATTGTGCATCGGAACCTTAAACCCTTTGGTTTTCTAGTTTATGAATATATTACATGTATCCAATTTCAAATCTAAGCTTTAACTTTACCATAGCATTGAAAGGTGCTGAAATTTGTTCTTAACAAAGCCATGCTATTTTAGGGTACTTAAATAGCATCTTGAATGATACTTCTTTTCTTTGGAAGAAGGACAATTTTCTTTATTGTTACAGAAATTACACAAGAGGGTAATTGATTCCATTCTAGACCTACCTGAGGGCTATCAATAATCATTTACATTTGATGAGAAGGAAACAGACATGTTTACACATTCCACTACATGATTCAGAGTCCTTTCCAATAATAAGATCCTAGAGACATTTTATTGAAAGTAATGGCTTTGTTAAGGAGAAATTTCAGTTCTTTTTACCATCTACATGTTCTTACAATATCGATATTGAACTTAAAGAATGCAAAGTGTTATGCAAGAAAGATGAAGGAGTCGCTTTGTATTCAGACAAAGCAAAGTAGGATTTTAGAGTATTAGTGTTAATCATATGAATATCAATGATTGTCTTTATCAGTGTTATCCTTTTATCAGATTTTGAAGAGCACTTATCACCAAGGTTACTGATGGCGATCAGACAAGGAAGCGCAGGAGTAGAATACAAAGCAGACAGACCCAAAAGCAGCAGAAATAGCGCAAACAATAAGGAAAGAACTGTTGCTCAAAAAAAGCACAAAAATACAGAAAGGGTCCCCGAGCCTAAAACAAAACAATATGAAGACGCCCCTGAAAAGGTGGAAAAGAAAAATGCCTCCAAACCCAAGTGGGGGCAAACTACTGGGAAGAAAGTGTTGAAAAATTCAGATAAAGATTTATCAAGAGGTAGTAAAAATCGTGAAGAACGTCTTAGAAAGCGACAAGAGGAATTAATGGCACTACAGGAGAAAAGCATGAAGAGAAAAGAGAAAGGGAAAAGACAGGAATCGTCCTTGTCAGACATTGTGCATCCACAACGGAAGAGATAGATGACCCTTCACTTCAAAGGGAGAAAACGATGCCTGAAAGATCTGGAACATCCAATAAGGTGGAGGAGAATCTTGAGGGGGTAGAGAGAAGGGAAAGGATATCAAGGTTGAGGGATTTGCCAGACACTCCCCCTGTGCATCATGGGCAATTTGTACCATTTCTTAGGAGTGACGAAAGCAAAATGAGTGAGGGCAGCGTTGTTACAAGTCCTGCAGATTTTTCAGAACTTTTGCGAGATAATAGAAAGGAATATTTTGTTGAGGATCTTAGACCTGTGAAGTCGATTGAAAGGGTGGGTCTTTTCTTTTTTCTCACTTTAAATAACTATGGTTTTCATATACTCCTGTGTTTATAAGCCATACATTCTATTTCTGAATATCATGGGGAGCATCTGCAAATTATGTGGACAATAAATGTTATAAAGTGACCTCCTTACTATGTAAAAACCATATGTTATAAAGTGACCTCCTCACTATGTACCAACCACATACAGTGGTATAGAAAATTTGTGATGGATCCAACCTTTTTCTTCTTCATTCATTGTAAACACTACAACAATCTCATTTGATCTCTTTATAATCAATACAAACAAAATATGAACAATATAATTCATTGAACATTTTTCAATTTCTTCTCTTTCACAATTGTTTACTCCTTCACCACTACCTACTCTGCAACCTATTGTACATCATAGTGAGAATAGCACAAGGACCCCATGCCCTAAGGGCCCCACCGCACATCATAGTGAAAATAGCACAAGGACCCCATGCTCTGAGGGCCCCACCATACATCATAGTGAGAATAGCACAAGGACCCCGTGCTCTGAGGGCCCCACCGTACATCATAGTGAGAATAGCACAAGGACCCCATGCTCTGAGGGCCCCACCATACATCATAGTGAGAATAGCACAAGGACTCTATGCTCTGAGGGCCCCATCGTACATCATAGTGAGAATAGCACAAGGACCCCATGCTCTGAGGGCCCCACCATACATCATAGTGAGAATAGCACAAGGACCCCAAGGGACCCTCCCAGAATGAGTCACATATTTTGTATTATTCTGATACTTTGGCATATCTGGGTCCTTTCAGTCAGCCCCTAAAGCATCCCAGTCCCTGACTGCTGTGCTTTTACACCTCATAGTTTACTTGAATTTTATTAATAGAATAGAATTGAACCTATCTGGCAATATTTGTCATTTGTTATTGATATCAATCAATCGTACCGTCTATTCACATGCATACATGTTAACTTCTTGCATATTCAGAAGTAATTTTCCACTACACATCAATCCTACCGTCTATTCACAGGCAAACATGTGGCAATCCTACCATCTATTCACAGGCAAACATGTTAACTTCTTGCATATTCAGAAGTAATTTTCCACTGCACGTTCTATTCACAGGCAAACATGTTAACTTCTTGCATATTTAGAAGTAATTTTCCACTGCACGGCAATCCTACCGTCTATTCACAGGCAAACATGTTAACTTCTTGCATATTCAGAAGTAATTTTCCACTGCACATCAATCCTACCGTCTATTCACAGGCAAACATGTTAACTTCTTGCATATTCAGAAGTAATTTTCCACTGCACATCAATCCTACCATCCGTCTATTTACAGGCAAACATGTTAACTTCTTGCCTATTCAGAAGTAATTTTCCACTACACAGCAATCCTACCGTCTATTCACAGGCAAACATGTAAACCTCTTGCATATTTAGAAGTAATTTTCCACTGCACGGCAATCCTACCATCTATTCACAGGCAAACATGTTAACTTCTTGCATATTCAGAAGTAATTTTCCACTGCACGTCAATCCTACCGTCTATTCACAGGCAAACATGTTAACTTCTTGCATATTTAGAAGTAATTTTCCAGGTCTATTCACAGGCAAACATGTTAACTTCTTGCATATTCAGAAGTAATTTTCCACTGCACATCAATCCTACCGTCTGTCTATTCACAGGCAAACATGTAAACTTCTTGCCTATTTAGAAGTAATTTTTCACTGCACGGCAATCCTACCGTCTATTCACAGGCAAACATGTAAACTTCTTGCATATTCAGAAGTAATTTTCCACTGCACATCATTCGTACTGTCTATTCACAGGCAAACATGTAAACTTCTTGCATATTTAGAAGTAATTACAGACATATTTTACCCTCATCTCTTGATTCCAAATCCTCAGCATTGTTAAGTTTATTGTTGTTTTGTTTATGTATGTATTTCCAGGATCCCTTGTTAAATCCAGAGAGACTGAAAGACTCTGGTCACAGACAAGAGCAAATTCTGGTGCAGTTATCCAATCTTCGGCAGGTAAGGAACAGGGATGTTTTGGAGGCTTGCTCAGCCTCCCTTGTTGAAATTTTCTGGATTTTAGTGGGGGCTCAGGAGGGGAAAATTTAAATTGGCTTTCAAAATTCGCCGAGGAAAGGAGAAGATCCTGGCCCCAAATTGTTCATTCACTCCACAGTGGTGTCACATTGTTGCTTCTTTCTGTTCCTTTCACTCAATCCTAATTTTGTTGTATTTTCCCATTAATCTTGTTTTATATCTATAAACGGAAAAACAGTCTTTTGAAAAATATTGAACATTTTGGTTGTCACTTGTGTACAGGGATAGATCCAGAGGGGGAGGGGCATCCCCTCTGACATTTTTCCGATGATAATTTTTTAACCATGAGATAATTCTTTGTCACAGTTTATGTCAACTTTCGGGAAATTTCATTCAATGTTTGGGAAATATCTTTCAATCTTTGGTAAATTTCCTTCATTCTCTTTCAATTTTCAGAAAATTTCCTTCATTTTGGGAAAATGTTTGTTTGATTTTTGAAAAAAAATTCTTATTCAATTTTCGGTTAATCTCCTCTAATGTTTGAGAAATTGTCTTTCAATTTTGGACAATTTATTTAATTCTTGTGTAGTTGTCTTCATTTTTCAGAAAGTATCCTTTATTTCGAAGCCATTTTCTTTGATTTTTGTTTGATTTTTCAATGTTTGAAAAATTTCCTTCATTTTGGGGCTAGTTTTCTTTGAATTTTAATTAATTTTCTTAAGGTTTTGGTAAATTTTCATCAATTATCAGGAAATGTTGCCAAATTTTACCAAAATTTCCAATGATTTTATTAAAATTTCCAATGATTTTACCAAAATTACCAATGATTTTACTAAAATTTCCAATGTTTTTACTAAAATTTCCTTCAAGTTGTGAATAATTTCCCACTTTTCCTAATCAAAAACCTTTTTGGGAGAGCACCTTTTTCTCTGCTCCCAGACCATGCATGCACTCTTGTCCCAATCATGTCAAAACTGCTCATAAAACACGTTATCCCTGGTTTGGTTTGACTCCCCCCCCTCCCCTCCTGGCTCCGCCCCTGCTTGTGTAGATGTTGCAGTTTTGAGAGTTGCTGAATGTGATAGGCATACAACGGTCGGGCGTTTTTATGTAGATTTTTGTGTTTTGTTTTATATCCATACTTTTACCTTTTGAATATTATGTAGTAAAAGATTTATTGATATGAACGCCCAGCCCTCCTTAGATCCATCACTGCATAATCAGAGCCCCCTTTTGAATTGTTTTTAAATACACCACTTATAAGGGGATTCCTACTTTTGTCTGTCATTTTTTTAAATATATAAACACTTGTAAGTACTCCCTCAAAGGTACTTTACTTGTAAGTACTCCCTCAAAGGTACTTTACTTGTAAATACTCCCTCAAATGTACTTTACTTGTAAATACTCTGTTAAAGGTACTTTACTTGTAAATACTCCTTCAAAGGTACTTTAGATGTTTTACAGTAAGATACTACTGTATAAGATTAATCAATCATGGCTGTTTGTATATTGTAAGGTTGTTTGTACGCACCAAGACAAAGATCTATTAGCTAAAGTTGTTTGGAGTCTTAGGGGTAGAATATAAATTTCCTTAGGTGGTTCTTCTCCTTCCAATCAGTTCCCCATCCCATCACTTCACCCCTTCCCATCAGTTCACCCCTTCCCATCAGTTCACCCCTTCCCATCAGTTCACCCCTTCCCATCAGTTCACCCCTTCCCATCAGTTCACCCCTTTCCATCAGTTTACCCCTTTCCATCAGTTCACCCCTTCCCATCAGTTCACCCCTTCCCATCAGTTCACCCCCTTCCCATCAGTTCACCCCTTCCCATCAGTTCACCCCCTTCCCATCAGTTCACCCTTTCCCATCAGTTCCCCTTCCCATCAGTTCACCCCTTCCCATCAGTTCACCCCTTCCCATCAGTTCACCCCTTCCCATCAGTTCACCCCCTTCCCATCAGTTCACCCCTTCCCATTAGTTCTCCTTCCCATCAGTTCACCCCTTCCCATCAGTTCACCCCTTCCCATCAGTTTACCCCTTCCCATCAGTTCACCCCTTCCCATCAGTTCACCCCTTCCCATCAGTTCACCCCTTCCCATCAGTTTACCCCTTCCCATCAATTCACCCCTTTTTATCAGTTCACCCCTTCCCATCAGTTCACCCTTCCCATCAGTTCACCCCTTCCCATCAGTTCACCCCTTCCCATCAGTTTACCCCTTCCCATCAGTTCACCCCTTTTTATCAGTTCACCCCTTCCCATCAGTTCACCCCTTTCCATCGTTTACCCCTTCCCTTCTCAATCTATCTTTCATCATTTGGTTTGAAGATCTGCCTAATACAATATTTGTCCTTTCACATCAAATTTGTTTTGATATTTTTCTCTCTTTTACAGGGTTTAATGATGAAGCAAAGAGAGGTGGAACTAGGCCTTACACCATCGTCACTCATTCTCTGAACAACCTTCCATTCCTTTTTATCATTCTGTAATCGGTCATTTTCCTTATCAAAAGTCTTGCTGTGAAACCAATCAGTGACAGAATTCTCATCATTCATTGGATTTATTGATTTGCTATTGCTCAGGAAAGGATAGTTTCTGCTGATTACAGAAATGAAATAATCATAATCATTTCATATGCCCAATTGACTTTCTATTCACCTTTTCTTCAAAGGCAATTGAACATTTGAATGAGTTTTTGGCATTGTGGTATTCGGTATTCAACGTGTACAATGGTCAATTAATGTGTGATGATACCTTGACTCAAAATACTTTGTACTTAACCTCTACCTTGATTTCTTGTATTCAAACTTTTACCTGCAGTCACCGTATTTGCCTTTTTGCACATATTCCGTTTAACCATCTTTATAACCTCTGCCAGCAAAGTACCTCCACCAACAAAGTTGGAAGGACCTTTACAAAGTTGGAATGACCTTCACTGACAAAGTTGGAATGACCTTCACTGACAAAGAAGGAGATGTTTTGGACTACTGTATGTGTATTTGTTTTAAAAACATACTTTGAATAATAATTATTGGTTTGAATAACATTTTGTGTGTGGCTTTATTGGTGCCCAGTAGAAGTGCTTAAAGGTATATGGACTCAGAGAGACAACATGGCTTTAAAATCTATTCAAAAAAACATGTAAGTAGCAACAATTCATCAAAATTAATTAAAAATTGAATTTTCAGGCATCAGTATGTAAATTTGTATACACATTTGTGATGTAAAAAGAGTGTTTTATATCAATCCTTTAACACCAAGATTCATAATTCCCATAAGTCTGCTCAGATAAAACTGCTCTTTTAAACTCTTAACCAATACAGAAATGGCTGTGTCCATAGACCTTTAATTGTTGGTGATTGTCTGTTGTTTTGCATGGTGGATATCTGCTTCTGAGTGCCCTGTAATCATCCATGTATTTCTATTGCAAAGTCAGCATTACATGACTTTATACAAATATTGTCAGTAAAGCATAAATAGTCTTTTGTAGAAAATTGTATTGTTGTTTTTCATTGTTTACCTAAAAATGTGTTATTATTACTTGAGTGTACAACTTGTTAGGAATATCACTTGCATTCAGCAGTTTTCTCACGGTTGCCCTGACAGATTGGAAGCTTCTAGCAGGTAGATAGATTCCAGAAGTTAAGACTCTCCATCTGATGACCAAGTGTTGTGGGATGGATTCATGAGTCCCATTAGTGCCTAACTAATAGGAGACCTAGAGGGTAAAATCGAAGGTCCCTAAGTATCGAAATATAATAGAAAAGGGTCCTACAAAATTTCACAGGTTTAATTTTTTCTTTTATAAAACAGATCAAAATTTTGCAGCAGACAAAATGACTCTTCAATCTCTAACAAGAAGCTGCCATTCAGCACTTACAGCAAAAGAGACCTACAATCAAAATATACCACACAGTGATTCAAAAAAAAATTCATTAGAAGTTTTTTGTTCTCATTTTTTTTTAAATAATAATAATTTCGTAACCAGGCTACCAAGGAATTTATCTTTTTAAAGAAAAAGTTCCCCCGAACATTAGAACCAGACTTACTACTAGTAGTCTTTAATTCAAGATGAAATAAAGTCATACTTGATACTATGCCTTGGTTTGGACAAAAACCAGACCTGGTTATTCGTAGTTTGATTTTGTTATCACAAAGAGATTTGACTGTCATGGAGACAAAGTAAATTATTGACCAAAAAGTAATTGTGTAGCCATAATTTTTGTTGTGTTTCTTGTAGATGATGTGCATCTTCCCAGCCATAAAAGCTTTGACAGCAAGTGACATTAATCATGTATTTTGTAAAAGGAAACTTGACCAATTACCATATTTTTATCTTCTAATATTTATTCACACTTTTCCAGATGTAAAATATATATGTAAATACTGTGCAACATTAACATGTACAATCAATATATATCATCTAAAGTTTGCATTTGATTAAAAAAATCCATTAATTTACATAACACAAACAATGCATCAGACTGCTTTCTGGTAGCTCCCATTTTTCAAGATTTTGATTTAATTTCAGGGTTGAGTTTAATATTAAATATTTATTCACATATTGTGTGCATGCAGTAGTAAACTTATCTATGCAATTGGAAATTAATCATTTTTCTGCTTATTTGTATCTTATTATGGCACACGGCTAGAAGGGTGACTTATAATTCTTCTGCCAAAAGAGTTCAAAATTTAAATTTGATTTAATCTAAATTTTTATAATTAAATTAACAATTTTTCTTTTTTAACTATTTTAGTAGTCTATTTTAAAGTATTCACTCACTTTTAAAGTAGTTACTTTTAAAGTATTCATTACTTTTAAAGTAGTCACTACTTTGAAAGTAGTCACTACTTTTAAAGTAGTCATAAAGTAGTTTTTCTTTTAAGGTAGTCGTCTATGGCAAAGATAGTTTGTTCTAAGTATATTAATACGAGGTAAAATATATACAATTCTATATTATCTACAGGAAACACAAGCTCAAAATGGAGAAAATATGAATAAAAAGGAAGACATGCCATGTATCCACAGCCATTAGTGCTGTGAGGTTTACATTGGAATGCATGAAATAATGGATTGGAGATTTTTATTTTTAACAAGAATATATTCTCAAATTTTCAATGGTGGGGAGGTGGGGGGATGAAGGAACATGTATGGTCCCTGATGCCCGTTATATAATTACCACAGCTATGTATCAATAATCCCATCCGTGCATGTTTTCAAACATGTTTAAGACAAAAATATAAACTGTTGCAAACTTGATTACAACTGCAGTAAGTTATGTTCTATAATGTTGCTATGTTGGAACAATAACTTAAGAGATTATCACAGATAAATGGTCTCACATAAAACACATATAAGTGGACATCAGTGGCAGTTGGGCTAATTGAAGTCTAACAAATGAAAAATCTACCCTCTTTTTTACTCATGAACAATAATATCATGAAATATTCTATATCATTACATACATGATGAAAGAATTACATACATGATGAAAGATTTACATACATGATGAAGAGATGAAATCACAATACAAAGACAGAAATTTGTTCACATTATGTTCTGGGGTTTCCTGCGCTCCTGTACAACAGCTCTTAATGACAGTATAATACAGGACCTCTTAATAACAGTATAACACAGGACCTCCTAATAACAGTATAACACAGGACCTCTTAATAACAGTATAACACAGGACCTCCTAATAACAGTATAACACAGGACCTCTTAATGACAGTATAATACAGGACTTAAAGAAACAAAATTGGTGCAACAAAACCATGTTGGTATCTTATTCCGTTCAGAAGCTATTACATTTGATCAAATTTCTATGGAGTATTTGCATTGTTATGACCCGTGCATTAAATCCCGTTAATACACGACCAGAATTATTTGATTTATTCCATTTTCAAAACGTTTTTTTAATTTATCAAAGTAATAAATTATATGTAAACTTTTCTCATTTTTCATTCTTTTTAGTTGTTTTTTATGCATTTCAAACAATCTAACATGGAAATTTTATAAAAAGATTTAATGCTTTGACTTTGTGTTTATATGTGTATTTAATGCATGGTTCAAAGGACTTTGCACTGGTGAATAACCCTTCTAAAGTCGGGCCATTCCACTCATGTCAAAGTCCTTCGTCCCGTGCATGCATTAAATAAATACCCATATTATACATTCTGCCTCAACATTAAGATTTCACGTGTGTTCAAAAGTGACCAGTGCAGAATATGATGTAATGTCGTGCTTGCAAATCCAAGATCATTTTTTATGTATTTTCTATGAAAACATTTTTTTTAGAGTGTAGGGTATATGAGCAGATATGTAAAGTGCTAAGAGTGTAGGGTATATGAGCAGATATGTAAAGTGCTAAGAGTGTAGGGTATATGAGCAGATATGTAAAGTGCTAAGAGTGTAGGGTATATGAGCAGATATGTAAAGTGCTAAAAGTGTAGGTATATGAGCAGATATGTAAAGTGTTAAGAGTGCAGGACATACAGTATGAGCAGATATGTAAAGTGCTAAGAGTGTAGGGTATATGAGCAGATATGTAAAGTGCTAAGAGTGTAGGGTATATGAGCAGATATGTAAAGTGTAGAGTGTAGGGTATATGAGCAGATATGTAAAGTGTAGAGTGTAGGGTATATGAGCAGAGATATGTAAAGTGAAGAGTGTAGGGTATATGAGCAGATATGTAAAGTGTAGAGTGTAGGGTATATGAGCAGATATGTAAAGTGTAGAGTGTAGGGTATATGAGCAGATATGTAAAGTGAAGAGTGTAGGGTATATGAGCAGATATGTAGAGTGTAGAGTGTAGGGTATATGAGCAGATATGTAGAGTGTAGGGTATATGAGCAGATATGTAAAGTGTAGGGTATATGAGCAGATATGTAAAGTGAAGAGTGTAGGGTATATGAGCAGATATGTAAAGTGCATGTTATACCACATCTCAATAATTCAACATAAATTGCTTCTAATAATTTAGAAAGAGGAAATTAAATTTCAAAGAAATACATCAAAATTGTCTTGGATCTGCAGGTATAACATCACACAGTACACTGCAAGGTCACCAACACACTGGTGAAATCTTAACAATGTAATAACTGCAACATGGAATAAGATATTAACGTGGTTTTGACAGATGTGTTTGTTTAATAGTCTTCTACTATATAAATGAAATTGCACAGGAATATTCATTTAATTACTTAGAGAGAAAACTACACAATATAAACCTCACTTTAAAATTTACATTAAAACACAGCAAACAAACTTAACAATCAACCTCTAATGACAAATTACAGCCTATACATTTGAGTCCCAATTAAATCATATAATATCACTAAACAAATCTAGCACGTATGCCAAAACATATTCCTTGATCTTGTACATGGCTACCTTAAGAGGTGTAAGGGAGGGTCTCAGCCTCTAGAGAGTGGATACACCCCACCACTTTTTTTCCATCAGAAAAATTAAATCCAGGAAGAATAAATACAAAAAAAAAACTAAAACTGTCACGTCTAAAATTTGTATCGCTCCTCAGGGTTCCAAAAATATGAAGTAATCATTTTGTGGATTTTGAGTGTCAAGGGTTGCCCCTCCCTTACTCCGACATACTGAATAAAGATAAAGCACATGAATGTGTTATGATATTCATGGTAAACTTATCACATAATTTGATGTAGGTGCACAAGAAATTCCAAAACAAAAATGTAGGCCTACTCTACAAAAGACCTCCATAGGATATCTATAATCCCCACACCAAATTATTAGTACTGAATATAAATCCTTTAATACTAAGCTAGGACCAGAGAGGTTAAAGTATTCTTTGCCACTCATAAAATATATATCATTTACAATTTTCATTTGCATACACTGGCTAGAAATTAAATACTGTTCCTCCATTACATGTAGCATGCAGGCTGGGTGGCAGGAGGATTTGCAGAACTTCCTCCCTGACAAACTAAAGCTCAAAGAAAAATATATTGTCCTTTACACACAAAGTTTCATAACTCTCTGAAAAGTAATTTCCCTGACAGCGGGTTAGAGGTCCTTGATGAAGCCCTCTATCCTCTCCTGGTATCTGTGGACATCCTTAAATATATCAAATTTTTTTCTTTAATCTAAAATTAATGTTTCCAACAAGTATGTAGTACAGACCAATTTTTCATTTGATGAAGAAGTGAATTTATATTAGTTTAGATATCTCTTCCTGCCATTTCCTAAATTTAGTAACTTCCTTCACTACATCATTGAATTCAAAGTGTGCTTTCATAAAGATCACTTTGATTGTAAATATTGCTAGAAGTATATTGAATTATTTCAGCTAACATTTTAGGAACATGGTATAATAGACAGTATTGGGGGCTATGAGGCTGAAAATATTATCCAAGTTTGGTGTAAATATTGGCTTTCTGTGCTGGTCTTACAAATGCTACAAAAATGAATGATTTTGTCAAGATTTCAAATCAAGGAGGTATAGGACTCAAAAACAACAAATTCTTTCAATTTTAGATTTGATGGTTTTTAGACTTAATGAAGTAATTCAAAATCTACTATTGCATTCACATCCATATCAATTTAAACTAACACATACATCTTAAGAAAATGCAGGAAACTTAATTTAATTTTACAAATAAAATGCATTGTGCAACAACGGAAGACAATTTGTATTGCTATAAGTACAAGTTTAGGCATAAACCCTTTTCATTTACATGTAAATTGTTAACATCACATTTATGCAATCAAACTAAGAAGACTTAGATTGTAACTGATTGATCAAACTCAGAGGACTTAGATTGTAAGTGATTGATCAAACTCAGAAGACTTAGATTGTAAGTGATTGATCAAATTAAAAAAAAAATGTAACTGATTGATGAAACTCAGAAAACTTAGATTGTAAGTGATTTATCAAACTCAGAAGACTTAGATTGTAAGTGATTGATCAAATTCAGAAGACTTAGATTGTAACTGATTGATCAAACTCAGAAGACTTAGATTGTAAGTGATTGATCAAATTCAGAAGACTTAGATTGTAACTGATTGATCAAACTCAGAAGACTTAGATTGTAAGTGATTGATATTGTTGTAAAATCATAATCAATCATGCTCTTCAACAAATGTTCCGATTTTTGAAAGAGCATTTCTAAAGGCAACCTTTTTTGACTGCTTTTTCTGCTTCTAAATCAATCTGGAGAAGTTTTTGCATAAACATCGAGGGGCATCTCATCAATCTTGGACCAATCTTGGATTTGTTGATTCTGAATTTCATACATCTGGTACTTTAATTTCATTGGCTGCGAGGAGATTTTAGTTGGAAGGCCATTAAGGGCAATAAGTAGCATCCATTTAATTATAGAAGGCCATTGAGGGCAAAAGTAGCATCCTTTTAATTACAGAAGGCCATTGAGGGCAAAAAGTAGCATCCTTTTAATTATAGAAGGCCATTGAGGGCAAAAAGTAGCATCCTTTTAATTACAGAAGGCCATTGAGGGTAAAAAGTAGCATCCTTTTAATTATAAAAGGCCATTGAGGGCAAAAGTGGCATCCTGTTAATTATACATGCAATTCAAGTGTGTGTATTCTTTATTACAAAAAAACAAAAAACACTGATCAGCAAGTCTTTGGGGCAAGTGCACCCCTTGCCCATGTTGGTTGAGATTACAATGAATGAATCAGTTTTAAAGTACACATACTTTTTTACAAAGTCATGGAACTACTTTTAAACTACAGAAGTAGATTTCAGCATGACCATAATGACTATTGAACAGAAGGGCTAACGACCACAAGGGCAAATGACCGTAAGGGCTATTGAACAGGAGGGCTAAGGACCACAGGGGCAAATGATTATAAAGGCTAATGACCATAAAGGTTAATGACCATAAGAGCAAATGACCACAAGGACAAATGACCATAAGGGCTAATGACCACAAGGGCAAATGACCATAAAGGCTAATGACCACAAGGGCTAATGAACATAAGTGCTAATGACCATCAGGGCAAATGACCATAAGAGCTAATGACCATAAGGGCTAATGACCATAAGGGCTGATGACCATAAGGGATAATGACCACAAGGGCAAATGACCACAAGGGCAAATGACCACAAAGGCAAATGACCACAAGGGCAAATGACCATTAGGGCAAATGACCATTAGGGCAAATGACCATAAAGGCTGATGACCATAAAGGCTAATGACCACAAGGGAAATTGACCATAAGGGCTAATGACCACAAGGGCAAATGACCATAAAGGCTAATGACCATAAGGGCTAATGACCACAAGGGCAAATAACCATAGGGGTCATGACCACAAGGGCAAATATCCACAAGGGCAAATGACCATAAGGGCCCCATGACCATGAAGGCAAATGACCACAGGGACAAATGACCACAAAGGCAAATTACCACAAGGGCAAATTACCACAAGGGCAAATGACCACAAAGGCAAATGACCATTAGGGCAAATGACCATTAGGGCAAATGACCATTAGGGCTAATGACCATAAAGGTTAATGACCATAAGGGCTAATGACCACAAGGGCAAATGACCATAAGGACTAATGACCACAAGGGCAAATGACCATAAGGGCAAATGACCATAAAGGCTAATGACCATAAAGGCATAAGGGCTAAGCCTGAAAGTACTAAGATGAATATTCCTGACTATCCTTCAAGTGAAAACAAGCATAAGGAATCAATGTCCGCCTTTCCTTGGTCATCTTGAGTAGACTCGTCCGCCTCTTCTTGGTCATCTTGAGTGATCTCATTAAAGGCTTTTGATTGGTTGGATGAGGTCACAGTGGTTAAGGTCATAACATTGTTGATTGCGATCTCCTCTTATCCAAGAAAATCTCCACTCCATCTGAAAGCACTGTCATCCAACTATTAAAAAAAAAATATAGCCCACGGGTCAGATTTTGATCCCTAAATATCATGTCTGGACCCCATACACTTGGTTTTCTTTCCATGAATTTCCCAACTTTAATACTACTTGATAAATCAATTCACAGAAAAACAATCACAGTTTTATTCAATCAATTAATCTTCCATTTGTATTGTTCGGGCCAGCAACCAACTTTACATTTTTTGGGGGGCAAGTGAAATAATTGGGGGGATGCCATTTTCCCTTAATTTCCATTCTAAATTAACTTTAGTTTGCCGAGGTTGTACCGTGCTACAGGGGTGGATCCAGAGGAGGGGCAGAGGGTATTTCCCCCTGAGATATTTCTGATGATACTTCTTTACCATGAGATCAATCTTTGTCACAGTTTTCTTTAATTTTTGGGAAATTTTATTCAATGTTTAAGAAATCTCTTTCAATCCTTAAGAAATTTCCTTCATTCCCATGCAATTTTCAGAAAAAGTCCCTTCATTTTGGGGCAATGTTTCTTTGATTTTCGATCAATTTTTAGGAAATTTCCTTCAATTTTTGAAATTTCCTTCAATGTTTGGGATATCTATTTCCATTTTTAGGAAGTTTCTTCATTCTTGTGCCCTTTTCTTCAATTTTCGGAAAATTTCTTTATTTTAGGGGCAACTTTTCTTCGATTTTCAGTCAATTTTCAATTATTGGGAAATGTTGCCAAATTTTACCAATTTTTTTAATGATTTTTACCAAAATATTCTTAATTTTTTGGGTTAATTATTTCTTAATTGAAAGAAAAGCTTTCAGGGAGGACCTTTCTCTCTGCTTCCCACTTAAAAGACCGTGCACCCTTGTCTCAATAATGTTTCATTAACAGTGTCAAAGCTGCTCATTAAACATGTTATCACATCAACCCTGGTTTGGTTTGGCTTTCCCCCTCCCCTCCCCCTCCCCCTCCTCCCTGGCATTTTAACCCCGGTTGTGCTAATGATTATGCTGAATCTGCTACTGTCAATTATTGTTGAACTTTAATCAGTTGGAAAATTCCTTGAACCTTATGCTTTTTTAACAAATACAGGTTGCTCTTGCATAATACCTATTAGGCCTGTAGAAATTTTATGACAGCTATCATATTATGTCAATTAAGGTTTGTTCGGTAACTGTGGATGATTTAAACAAAATTATAGGGCTATTACAAATTATTATGTACTTACAATTTTTTCTCCTAAAATTAGTTTGGGAGGGCAGAAATATTTGGGGGGAATAGCCCCCAAATGCCCCCCCTCCCTCCCTCCTTCTTCCCATGGCTACGGACCCGGTATTGTCAGCAATCAATACACTTTCTTTGACTTAAAACCTCTATAACTGTGCAGAAAATGAATTTACTGGAGTGAGTTTCCATGTATTCTCTTTAATTCCAATTTATTCATCACACGTTTCAGCAGCTCAGTAAGACAAGAATTGACCACCATTGACCTTTAATGTCACTTATGCACGGTAAATATAAATATAGAGTGGATAAATTGTTTACAGAACCAATTAATCTATGAACAATAAGTGTACCTTTAATGTCACTCATGCACGGTAAATATAAATATGGAGTGGATAAATTGTTTACAGAACCAATTAATCTATGAACAATAAGTGTACCTTTAATGTCACTCATGCACAGTAAATATAAATATTGAGTGGATAAATTGTTTACAGAACCAATTTATGAACAATAAGTGTAGCTTGTATATAAAATGTGTTCTCATAGCAAGGAGGAAAGTGGAGATATCTGCATGATCTTAAGCATATGTACATGATATGATCTTAGATATGTACTAAATAATTTAATCAATCAATCAATATCCACAAACTGCTTACTTGGCTTTGATATCCGTAGACTCTGCAGCAAAGAAGTAGACTGACTTTCCGTGGGTGAGTTTGAATGCATACTCCCTCTGTATATTATCCTGTACCTCTGCATCATGAAGTTCATGAAGTTTAATAGGTAGAGTAAGCACTGATCGAATGTCCTATTGGTTTATAGCAAAAAGAACGATAAAAATGTTTGTGAGCCTTTATTTATTCACAGCACAATAGCAGGGCTAATCTCCTGTTCCCAGTGGGGGGACATGGGTCCATTCTACTTTTTTGTAGAATATTCTAGTATTAAGTGGGGAAGATTCTCCTGGCTTTAGTTCAATTAAAGCTTAAAACAGAGCAGCAACTGGACTAGGTATGTACACAGTGGAACAACTGGTGTTAATTCAATGCAAAACTATTTACATAATAAATTATGAGTAAACATCTATGACTTCTCACCTTTGGCGCTCTTAAGGCATAGAGGTCCTGATTGGTAGCAATGACCCAGTACTTGGTCCACGCAGCTTTTTGTAAAAGAAAGAGATGACTGCCATAGGAAGCATCCTCATCGATGTCTGTGATGAGGGACTGAGAAGAAAGAGACATTGGTTGTAAGTCATAAGCTTGGGATGAAGGTGAAGCTTCAAACCAAAGAGGCAAGAACCAAGTAATGGTAGAACGAACTGCATGGTCCGTCTCTCCCCTCTTGCGTAAAATCAAATGAAACATATAAAACAAGGGTATATTGAGAATTTGCCCAAATGCATACCCCCTCTTGAAGTGTTTGTGCCCCCTTTGAGAAAATTTGTCACTACAGGCCTGGTGGACACCCACGCTACATGCTTATTTGTCACACCCCGCTATATGCTTATTTGTCACACCCACGCTATATGCTTATTTGTCACACCCCCGCTATATGCTTATTTGTCACACCCACGCTATATGCGTATTTGTCACACCCACGCTATATGCTTATTTGTCACACCCACGCTATATGCTTATTTGTCACACCCACACTATATGCTTATTTGTCACACCCACGCTATATGCTTATTTGTCACACCCACGCTACATGCTTATTTGTCACACCCACACTATATGCTTATTTGTCACACCCACGCTATATGCTTATTTGTCACACCCACACTATATGCTTATTTGTCACACCCACGCTATATGCTTATTTGTCACACCCACACTACATGCTTATTTGTCACACCCACACTATATGCTTATTTGTCACACCCACGCTATATGCTTATTTGTCACACCCACGCTACATGCTTATTTGTCACTACAGGCCTGGTGGACACCCACGCTATATGCTTATTTGTCACACCCACACTACATGCTTATTTGTCACACCCACGCTACATGCTTATTTGTCACACCCACGCTATATGCTTATTTGTCACACCCACGCTATAGGCTTATTTGTCACTACAGGCCTGGTGGACACCCACGCTATATGCTTATTTGTCACACCCACACTACATGCTTATTTGTCACACCCACGCTACATGCTTATTTGTCACACCCACGCTATATGCTTATTTGTCACACCCACGCTATATGCTTATTTGTCACACCCACACTACATGCTTATTTGTCACACCCACACTATATGCTTATTTGTCACACCCACGCTATATGCTTATTTGTCACACCCACGCTTACATGCTTATTTGTCACTACAGGCCTGGTGGACACCACGCTATATGCTTATTTGTCACACCCACACTACATGCTTATTTGTCACACCACGCTACATGCTTATTTGTCACACCCACGCTATATGCTTATTTGTCACACCCACGCTATAGGCTTATTTGTCACTACAGGCCTGGTGGACACCCACGCCTATATGCTTATTTGTCACACCACACTACATGCTTATTTGTCACACCCACGCTACATGCTTATTTGTCACACCCACGCTATATGCTTATTTGTCACACCCACGCTACATGCTTATTTGTCACTACAGGCCTGGTGGACACCCACGCTATATGCTTATTTGTCACACCCACACTACATGCTTATTTGTCACACCCACGCTACATGCTTATTTGTCACACCCACGCTATATGCTTATTTGTCACACCCACGCTATAGGCTTATTTGTCACACCCACGCTATATGCTTATTTATCACACCCACGCTACATGCTTATTTGTCACTACAGGCCTAGTGGACACCCACGCTATATGCTTATTTGTCACACCCACGCTACATGCTTATTTGTCACTACAGGCCTAGTGGACACCCACGCTATATGCTTATTTGTCACACCCACACTACATGCTTATTTGTCACTACAGGCCTGGTGGGCACCCACCCTACATGCTTAATTGTCACACCCACGCTACATGCTTATTTGTCACTACAGGCCTAGTGGGCACCCACCCTACATGCTTATTTGTCACTATAGGCTTGGTGGGCACCCACACTAAATGCTCATTTGTCACTACAGGCTTGGTGGACACCCACGCTACATGCTTATTTGTCACACCCACGCTACATGCTTATTTGTCACTACAGGCCTGGTGGGCACCCACATTACATGCTTATTTGTCACTACAGGCCTGGTGGACACCCACGCTACATAGTTATTTGTCACAGGCCTGGTGGACACCCATGCTACATGGTTATTTGTCACAGGTCTGGTGGACACCCACGCTACATGCTTACTTGTCACTACAGGCCTGGTGGACACCCATGCTACATGCATGCTTACTTGTCACTACAGGCCTGGTGGACACCCATGCTACATGCATGCTTACTTGTCACTACAGGCCTGGTAGACACCCACACTACATGCATGCTTACTTGTCACTACAGGCCTGGTGGACACCCATGCTACATGCATGCTTACTTGTCACTACAGGCCTGGTAGACACCCACACTACATGCATGCTTACTTGTCACTACAGGCCTGGTGGACACCCATGCTACATGCATGCTTACTTGTCACTACAGGCCTGGTGGACACCCATGCTACATGCATGCTTACTTGTCACTACAGGCCTGGTGGACACCCACGCTACATGCATGCTTACTTGTCACTACAGGCCTGGTGGACACCCATGCTACATGCTTAGTCTTGAAACATTCATGATCTGTTAAAGAAAAGATACCAACGCTGCCATGCTGGTAATATCACTTCTGATTTTCTTTCAATTTTCCTTATTGATTACAAGAAATCTGTGATGTTATCGAAAATGCATGTAGGCCACTATGTTCAGTCCAACTGATGTGTATTTGATAACATCGCACATTTCTCGCAATCAATAGGAAAATTGACAAACAGAAGTGAAGTTACCAGCATGTTCGCGTTCACTTCTGAATGTATGGGTCGATACCTTTCCTTTATAAGTATGACAAAAAATGCTCAAGAAGTTACTCACCCTCCTTATTAAGTCATCTTCGAGGGGTTCCCCCGTCACCAAATGATGACATTTACTGCATACTTTGTTGAGTTTGTTGTTATCGTAATCCAGAGGGATTGTGTAATTACTGCATTTGCCACATACCACCTGGAAAGAGTACAAAAAAAAAAACTATGGGAGTCCTAAGAAGCAAAACAAAAATATTTGGTGCATATTCATAGTTTGTGCCTGCAGTATGCATGTTTTGTTTCATAATTGCTTAAAAACCATTAACAAATTTTTGAAGAAGAAAAGAAATCCACCTCAAAAAACCTTACTGTAGAATGGTCGAGAGAGTCAGGGGAAAGAAGAAATCCACCTCAAAAAACCTTACTGTAGAATGGTCAAGAGAGTCAGGGAAAGAAGAACTCCACCCCAAGAAACCGTACAGTGGAATGGTCAAGAGAGTCAGGGAAAGAAGAACTCCACCTCAAGAAACCTTACAGTGGAATGGTCAAGAGAGTCAGGGAAAGAAGAACTCCACTTCAAGAAACCTTACAGTGGTATTCAAGAGAGTCAGGGAAAGAAGAACGCCACCTCAAGAAACCTTACAGTGGAATGGTCAAGAGAGTCAGGGAAAGAAGAAGTCCACCTCAAAAAACCTTACAGTGGAATGGTCAAGAGAGTCAGGGAAAGAAGAACTCCACCTCAAGAAACCTTACAGTGGAATGGTCAAGAGAGTCAGGGGAAAGAAGAACTCCACTTCAAGAAACCTTACAGTGGAATGGTCAAGAGAGTCAGGGAAAGAAGAACTCCACCTCAAGAAACCTTACAGTGGAATGGTCAAGAGAGTCAGGGAAAAGAAGAACTCCACCTCAAGAAACCTCACAGTGGAATGGACAAGAGAGTCAGGGAAAGAAGAACTCCACTTCAAGAAACCTTACAGTGGAATGGACAAGATAGTCAGGGAAAGAAGAACTCCACTTCAAGAAACCTTACAGTGGAATGGTCAAGAGAGTCAGGAAAAGAAGAACTCTACCTCAAGAAACCTTACAGTGGAATGGACAAGAGAGTCAGGGAAAGAAGAAGTCCACCTCAAGAAACCTTACAGTGGAATGGACAAAAGAGTCAGGGGAAAGAAGAACTCCACCTCAAGAAACCTTACAGTGGAATGGACAAGAGAGTCAGGGGAAAGAAGAACTCCACTTCAAGAAACCTTACAGTGGAATGGTCAAGAGAGTCAGGGAAAGAAGAACTTCACCTCAAGAAACCTTACAGTGGAATGGACAAGAGAGTCAGGGGAAAGAAGAACTCCACCTCAAGAAACCTTACAGTGGAATGGTCAAGAGAGTCAGGGAAAGAAGAACTTCACCTCAAGAAACCTTACAGTGGAATGGACAAATGAGTCAGGGGAAAGAAGAACTCCACCTCAAGAAACCTTACAGTGGAATGGACAAGAGAGTCAGGGAAAGAAGAACTCCACTTCAAGAAACCTTACAGTGGAATGGTCAAGAGAGTCAGGGAAAAAAGAACTCCACTTCAAGAAACCTTACAGTGGAATGGTCAAGAGAGTCAGGGGAAAGAAGAACTCCACCTCAAGAAACCTTACAGTGGAATGGACAAAAGAGTCAGGGGAAAGAAGAACTCCACCTCAAGAAACCTTACAGTGGAATGGACAAAGAGAGTCACCTTACAGTGGAATGGACAAAGAAGAATTCCACTTCAAGAAACCTTACAGTGGAATGGACAAGAGAGTCAGGGAAAGAAGAACTCCACTTCAAGAAACCTTACAGTGGAATGGACAAAGAGTCAGGGGAAGAAGAACTCCACTTCAAGAAACCTTACAGTGGAATGGTCCACCAAGAGAGTCAGGGAAAGAAGAACTCCACAAGAAACCTTACAGTGGAATTCAAGAAACCTTACAGTGGAATGGTCAAGAGAGTCAGGAAAGAAGAACTCCACCTCAAGAAACCTTACAGTGGAATGGTCAAGAGAGTCAGGGAAAGAAGAAGTCCACCTCAAGAGAAAAAACCTTACAGTGGAATGGACAAAAGAGAGTCAGTGGAAGAAGAACTCCACTTCAAGAAACCTTACAGTGGAATGGTCAAGAGAGTCAGGGAAAGAAGAACTCCACCTCAAGAAACCTTACAGTGGAATGGTCAAGAGAGTCAGGGAAAGAAGAACTCCACCTCAAAAACCTTACAGTGGAATGGTCAAGAGAGTCAGGGAAAGAAGAACTCCACCTCAAGAAACCTTACAGTGGAATGGACAAGAGAGTCAGGGAAAGAAGAAGTCCACCTCAAGAAACCTTACAGTGGAATGGTCAAGAGAGTCAGGGAAAGAAGAACTCCACCTCAAGAAACCTTACAGTGGAATGGACAAGAGAGTCAGGGAAAGAAGAAGTCCACCTCAAGAAACGTTACAGTGCAATGGACAAGAGAGTCAGGGGAAAGAAGAACTCCACCTCAAAAAACCTTACAGTGGAATGGACAAGAGAGTCAGGGAAAGAAGAAGTCCACCTCAAGAAACGTTACAGTGCAATGGACAAGAGAGTCAGGGGAAAGAAGAACTCCACCTCAAGAAACCTTACAGTGGAATGGTCAAGAGAGTCAGGGAAAGAAGAACTCCACTTCAAGAAACCTTACAGTGGAATGGTCAAGAGAGTCAGGGAAAGAAGAACTCCACTTCAAGAAACCTTACAGTGGAATGGTCAAGAGAGTCAGGGAAAGAAGAACACCACCTCAAGAAACCTTACAGTGGAATGGTCAAGAGAGTCAGGGAAAGAAGAACTCCACCTCAAGAAACCTTACAGTGGAATGGTCAAGAGAGTCAGGGAAAGAAGAACTCCACCTCAAGAAACCTTACAGTGGAATGGTCAAGAGAGTCAGGGGAAAGAAGAACTCCACCTCAAGAAACCTTACAGTGGAATGGTCAAGAGAGTCAGGGAAAGAAGAAGTCCACCTCAAGAAACCTTACAGTGGAATGGACAAATGAGTCAGGGGAAAGAAGAACTCCACTTCAAAAAACCTTACAGTGGAATGGTCAAGAGAGTCAGGGAAAGAAGAACTCCACTTCAAGAAACCTTACAGTGGAATGGACAAGAGAGTCAGGGAAAGAAGAACTCCACCTCAAGAAACCTTACAGTGGAATGGTCAAGGGAGTCAGGGAAAGAAGAACTCCACTTCAAGAAACCTTACAGTGGAATGGTCAAGAGAGTCAGGGAAAGAAGAACTCCACCTCAAGAAACCTTACAGTGGAATGGACAAGGGAGTCAGGGAAGGAAGAACTCCACCTTAAGAAACCTTACGGTGAAATGACCAAGAGAGTCAGGGGAAAGAAGAACTCCACCTCAAAAAACCTTACAATGGCATGGTCAAGGGAAGTTGTTTCCCAATTTTCATTCGGTCCCTGAATAATAAATACAATAAATAAATCAAACTTGCAGGTCTGCACATATAGCTAAAAATCACTTTCTTAAATTCTGAAACACCAATTGCTGATTCGACCATCAAGTGTTCAATGCTTTATGTACCTAATCACATAGACATAGGAGAAAGGGGTGCAGGTGGAAAATTACCTTCCCCCACATAGCATATTTTCAGGCAAACTTAATGAGCAAAATTTAAGAATTATTTGACAATATATTGTTATTAACATTACGTTTTCAGGTAAATTCCATTGAGCTCCTACACCTGCATATTCCTAATCATTTAAATAGTTACTAGACATTGCAGAGATGACTTACAGCACCGCACCCTTTGCAGTGATGCCTTCTCTTCAGCAATGAGTTGAAGTCGGTCCCACATCTCATACACATGGTCACGTCCTCATCCTTCACCCACCGAGGCGGTCTCTTACCGAGTGGTGCTGAATCCTGATGCATGCACTGTGAAAATAACAAAGTATAATATCACTGATTGGTCTAGAGAAACTTCAGGGTTAGTTCAGCGGTCAAGCATGTTCATTTCATATGATACAGGACAATGGTTCATTATATTTGGGATATATTCAAGTTTCATAACATTTGTGTGGAAATGACTGAAATAAGGCTAACAGTGACCTCACCATCCTCTGATATTTTCATGCATTTTATTGAAATATTTCATTTAATTTTGTGACATGCAACTATTGGAAGATGAGTGAAACTTAAGCTGGTAAAGTAACTGTGATCTACAGTCTCAATTTAAGACAAACAAAATACATTAAGAACTACAAAGAAAGTTACACAAAGTGTGAGCCATTATTTTTCTACAAGCGTTATTTTTAAACAATGGTGTGAAATCTTTGAAAATTAGATATCAAAGTAGTTTTTTTCATGGCCCCTAGGTTTAAAAGAAGGGGCTTTTTATAAAGAATGATAGGCCCCTCTATGGATGGCAACTATGGGATGGGGGAACATCTCCCTGTAGACTGCAGGTAGGTACACATCACTCACAATATGCATTTTGTGCAATTTACCCCTTAAAATCTATGTTGACCTTTTCACTCTTTTTCTTATGATGACTCTCCCTGTTCAGTAACTCTACTTAAATAACTGTCAGTTCCTCCCTCCCCCCTCCACCCTTCAAACAACAAAAATGAAAGGGACTGCTGTAATGACCAGGAATGCCTGCATGCATACAAGGGTATGTGGCAATAATCTTGAGGATAGCACTTTTTCTGACATCAGTTGAGCCATAAAATGTGAGAAACAAATCAGGTGCGGTTGCATGCCCTAATTGTTGGGGCAAAACTGAGGAAATTAAAGAGTTTCTAAGAGGAATATTTTTTATTTTTTATAATATAATTAAAAGGTTTAGGAGTACCACAACGGGTATACCAGGGGCATGTAGATAACGTTTGAAGAGAGAACAATTGTCATGCAGGGTATTTCTCCCCGTCCCTCCCCTTGCTGTGTAAAATGCAGGGCACTTCTTTCCCCTGTTTGATGAAGGGCAGGGGGAGATTGTTCCCCAGAGGTGCAGTCATCCTTGATGATGACTAATGGTACATAAGTCATCCTTGATGGTGACTAATGGTACATAAGTCATCCTTGATGATGACTAATGGTACATAAGTCATCCTTGATAGTGACTAATGGTACATAAGTCAACCTTGATGGTGACTAATGGTACATAAGTCATCCTTGATGGTGACTAATGGTACATAAGTCATCCTTGATGGTGACTAATGGTACATAAATCATCCTTGATGGTGACTTATGGCACATAAGTCATCCTTGATGGTGACTAATGGTACATAAGTCATCCTTGATGGTGACTAATGGTACATATGTCATCCTTGATGGTGACTTATGGTACATAAGTCATCCTTGATGATGCATAGGTCATCCTTGATGATGACTAATGGTACACAAGTCATCCTTGATGGTGACTTATGGTACATATGTCATCCTTGTTGGTGACTAATGGTACATAAGTCATCCTTAATGGTGACTAATGGTACATAAGTCGTCCTTGTTGGTGACTAATGGTACATAAGTCATCCTTGATGGTGACTAATGGTACATAAGTCATCCTTGATAATTTGTGATGGTGACTAATGGTACATAAGTCATCCTTGGTTGTGACTAATGGTACATAAGTCATCCTTGTTGGTGACTAATGGTGCATAAGTCATCCTTGATGGTGACTTATGGTACATAAGTCATCCTTGATGATGACTAATGGTACATAAGTCATCCTTGATGATGACTAATGGTACATAAGTCATCCTTGATGGTGACTAATGGTACATAAGTCATCCTTAATGGTGACTAATGGTACATAAGTCGTCCTTGTTGGTGACTAATGGTACATAAGTCATCCTTGATGGTGACTAATGGTACATAAGTCATGATAATTTGTGATGGTGACTAATGGTACATAAGTCATCTTGGTTGTGACTAATGGTACATAAGTCATCTTTCGTGGTGACTAATGGTACAAAAAGCATCCTTGGTGGTGACTAATGGTACATAAGTCATCCTTGATGGTGACTTATGGTACATAAGTCATGCTTGATGGTGACTTATGGTATATAAATCGTCCTTGATGGTGACTAATGGTACATAAGTCATCCTTGATGATGACTAATGGTACATAAGTTATCCTTGATGGTGACTAATGGTACATACCCCATCTACTGTTGATTCTCCACTCCTCACTGGCAGTAGTTCTGTTGTCTTGAATGTATCTTTCTTCCGAATGACTTCTTTCACTGCATCTAATAAAACCTTTGGGGAAGACATTAAAAATAAATAAGATTGGTTAGCAAGAAAAATTGCATTTTGGGTGATATGCCTATTGGCTATTTTAAGAATCAGGGGTTTAGAACATCTCTAGTAGTATTTCTTTCTGGTAGTATTTTCTGGGTAGTATTTTCTGGGTAGTATTTTCTGGTAGTATTTTCTAGTAGTATTTTCTGATAGTATTTTCTAGTAGTGTAATACAGAGATAGCTAATTCATTTTCAGGAGATTGGAAAGAGGGGAAATGTTGGATTTCGATCTATTTTGCAGTGGCTTAGCCAGCAGAGGGGTGGTGCTGGGGAAATGACCCCTAAGTTGATATATCGGAATAATATATCTGCCAATTTTTAAACTGAAACTGATTATAAAAGATGCAGTCTTTTATTAGGGGATACGTGGGATGAAGCAAAATTAAAAGAGTAGGGCTGAAGCTAGCAAAAATAAAAACACATGCAAAATGTAATCAAGAAAATCATGCATAGGGTCCAACTTTGTTAATTTTAAAGTGTATGCCTGCAGGAAAATAAAAACTTTATAGGAAGGAAAATTTTCCCTTGACCCCTGCATGCTAAGGCTCTGTTCAGAACCCCTATGTAATGCATGTATTCAGGGGGTTGAACAAAATATGTAGATAAAAAACATGGGCTTCCAAATTTTAGACGACTATTTTTGCTCTTCAGTTAAATTTAGCCTTTTAAACAGTGTAAAAGACTATTTGGACAACATCTACAACTCCCCAATCTGAAAGGCTGAATACACCCATGCATTGCCCCCTTCCCCTTAAACACACACACATTATAATTCTAGGGCAGTTAACTCACTTCAAGCCATTCTTCTTTGTTCTCCTCTGATGCAGCCTCAAATTCCAGAGTATTTTGCTCAGTTTCTATTGAGAATCTGGTTCCATCTCCTCCTAGTACCTGGAGGGGAAAACAAAATTGAGAATATTCTGATTACAGTTGTGGCAACTTCCTGAACAAAGTGAATCTGGCACTGATAAACAGAGAGGGAGTAGGGTGGAGAATTTAAGGCAGCCCCAAATTTGAAAACTTTCCACAATATATTCTCTCGAAATGTTAAATAACAGTAAGTCTGTCAAAAGTTGCTATCAGCAAATGTGAGTCTTGTGGGTCACAAGTAATAGCCTAAGTGTAATTCAGTCACAATTTTAATTGAAAAGTCAAAACATGGTTGTGAAGCAAAAATGAACATCCTTTTATTTATACATATAATAAAGCATGTTTGTATTCTTTATTACAAAAGAAGACTGATCAATTAATCTTTCGAGGGCAAGTACACCCTCGTGTCCCTACCGCAAGCCTCCCACATGTGGGATTACTACAAATGACCAACACAACATAATGCTAACAAGTAAATAGATTTACCAACAGAAGTGACACCACTGTCTGGTCTATGCTCCCTAGCAACAAACCTGGAGTATGAAGCATTCTGGTCTATGCTCCCTAGCAACAAACCGGTAGTATGGAGCATGCCCAGTTATCGCTGCTTACATTCTTACTATGCTATGTGGGTGTCATGCAGGTTTGTGTATATACAATGTTGTGAGTGATTTATGTCATTCAAAAAGAGAGTTTTGTCAGAAATGTAGTTTTTTTGCATTTTTAATGAAAGCTACCCCAAGATTTTGATGATGTAAGTTATAAATACGTATGTGAAAAATACTGCACAAAGACTACTGTACTGCCTAGAATCAATCATATTTCCAATTGGTTGGTTGATGAAATACCGATATTCATATATACTTTAAAGAAGTGATGTTAGCGGTGAATAAATTAAAAGGAGTTTGTGAGAGGTTATGTGCTCCTAAACTTTGATTGTTAACATAGGCCTGGTCTCATATGCAGTATTGTTAACATAAATAAGCCTGGTCTCATATGCAGTATTATTTACATAGGCCTGGTCTCATATGCAGTATTGGTAACATAAATAGGCCTGGTCTCATATGCAGTATTGGTAACATAAATAGGCCTGGTCTCATATGCAGTATTGTTAACATAGGCCTGGTCTCATATGCAGTATTGTTAACATAGGCCTGGTCTCATATGCAGTATTGTTAACATAGGCCTGGTCTCATATGCAGTATTGTTAACATAGGCCTGGTCTCATATGCAGTATTGTTAACATAGGCCTGGTCTCATATGCAGTATTGTTAACATAGGCCTGGTCTCATATGCAGTATTGTTTGTTTGATGAGGTCTTAACGGCACCACGACAACGAAGGTCAAATTGTGCCTGAGAGGTCAGATCATTTTAGAGGTAGGAAGGGAAGAAACCAGGGGGAGAATGAGAGAAATTCAAGAACAAAAGCCAGAAAGCTGTGATCGAGAGAGGAGGTGCATGGGTAAAACAAAAACAAAGTAGAGAGGGGGTGAAAGAGGAGAATTAAATATGGTTGTAGAGGGATGCATGATGAAGGAAGGAGATTATTTTATCCAGAGGATTTTTCTGGAAGAACTCAGCAATTGAGTTGTAGGGAGCGAGGAAAGCTCTTAGAAGGTTGTACAGGGGGCAAGCAAGGAGAACGTGTTGGATTGTGAGGATGCAGTGGCAATTGTTACAGAGGGGTTGGGGGGAACCAATAAGGAGGTGGGAGTGAGTGAGGTGGGTGTGACCAATTCTAAGCGGGTAATATGAACGTTGTCGATATGAGAGAGGTTGTTGATGGTGGATTTGATCGGAATTGTGGGCTGGATGACATGGAGTATGTTATCAATTTGGGAGTTCCATGAGGTTTGCCAGCGGTCACGAACAAGGGAAGCAATAAGCGGTTTGATGTCAGAGAGGGTTTTGGGAAAAGGGGAAGGGAGGAGGTTGAGGGCAAGCTTAGCGGCTGCATCAGCCCTGTCATTGCCAGGGATGCCAACATGGCTGGGTATCCAGAAGAAAAGAACACTTTTCCTGCAGAGGGTGGGAGAAAAGAGTTTCCGGAGGAGAAGGTGGCAGGTGAGGTTATCCCATTTAAGATTGAGTAATGAAGTAAGAACAGCCTTTGAGACGGAGAAAATGGAAAAGTGACTAAGAGGAGAGTACTCAATAGAGTTGTGGACGAGGAGAATGGCCTTAGCCTCGGCTGAAAAGATGGATGAGTAGTCAGGAAGTCTGCTACTGAGGGTGATGTCTTGGATGATGGCAGCAGCAGCTGTCTTGCTGCCTTCCTTGGAGCCATTAGTATAGATGGAGGTGTAATTTGAGAATTGGTCTTTGATTTGGTTGTGGAGATTGATGAAGAGGTTAGGGTGAGTTTGAGTTTTGTGATAAGTGGAGAGGTCTAAGTGGACAGAAGGGAGGGGGGTGGCCCAAGGAGGAAAAGTGGGCCAGGAGTAGGTGCCGAGAGTGGCGGGGTTGATGCCAAGATGGAAGAGGTCTGATTTAATGCAGGAGCTGAAGGGAGGGGATAGGGTTTTAGTCCTATCAAGGAGGGAGGAGAAATTGGGGTACCTAATGAGGTTGTAAACAGAGTTCTGGGTGTTGGTGAGGACTCCAAAAGCATAGCAGAGGCTAAGCTTTTTACATCTAAGTAGAAAGGGGGGTTTGTTGGCTTCAACATGAAGGCTGGTGATTGGGGAGGTCCTGTAGGCTCCTAGACAAAGCCTGAGGGCTTCATTTTGGATGGTGTTGATGTGGTTGAGGTATGAGTTGTGAGCGACACAGTAGACAATATTGCCATAGTCAAGCTTGGCACGAATAGTTAGCCTGAAAATTTTGAGGAGAGCATAGCAGTTCGCTCCCCAGGTGGTGTTGGAGAGCAGTCGCAGGATGTTGAGGGAGCTGTTACATTTTAATTTCAGGTTGATGCTGTGTTGCTTGTAGGTGAGCTTGGGGTCTAGAGTTAGACCAAGGAGCTTTGTGCGTTCAACTTTAGGGATCAAGTGTTCAACTTTAGGGATGCAGTATTGTTAACATAGGCCTAATCTCATATGCAGTATTGTTAACATAGGCCTGGTCTCATATGCAGTATCTTTAACATCAGCCTGGCCTCATATGCAGTATTGTTAACATAGGCCTGGTCTCATATGCAGTATTGTTAACATAGGCCTGGTCTCATATGCAGTATTGTTAACATAAATAGGCCTGGTCTCATATGCAGTATTGTTAACACAGGCCTGGTCTCATATGCAGTATTGTTAACATAGGCCTGGTCTCATATGCAGTATTGTTAACATAGGCCTGGTCTCATATGCAGTATTGTTAACATAGGCCTGGTCTCATATGCAGTATTGTTAACATAGGCCTGGTCTCATATGCAGTATTGTGGCCTGGTCTCATATGCAGTATTGTTAACATAGGCCTGGTCTCATTGTATTGTTAACATATGACTGGTCTCATAGTATTGTTAACATAGGACTGGTCTCATATCAGTATTGTTAACATTGGCCTGGTCTCATATGCAGTTGCAATAGTGACACATTTCAAAGAAGATCTTAAATAAACAGTTTCATTTGTTGAAGAAGTATGAGATTGCACATGCAATCAGATTGCACATGCAATCAGATTGCACATGCAATCAGATTGCACATGCAATCAGATTGCACATGCAATCAGATTGCACATGCAATCAGATTGCACATGCAATCTTAAATAAACAGTTTCAATCAGATTGAATGCAATCAGATTGCACATGCAATTAGATTGCACATGCAATCAGAATAAAACATTCTCATTAAGGCAGATCAAAGAAACACAATTGTGTAAGTGCATGTGATGACAGATAGCACAGGAGAAGAGTGAGGAGGAATGTTCAAGGGATAAAGAACCACTTTCCTTTCTGCTTGAAATATTTAGTTCCAACCAGTTTGTGTGGGTTGCAACTCAACCTTCCACCCCTGACTGCCCACCCCCCAACCTTCCCAATTATTTCAATTTTTAATTTTTGTTAATGAGAAGTTTGGATCGTTATGTGAAGAGGACATGTGTGATGAGAATCTAAATTTGTGATGCGATGTCAATGATGTGATGTCATGGATGAGTCCACTAGGAGACTCTTATGTAATTTTCTCCAGGACTACTGGCTGAAGTGGGAAAAGACGTGCAAGCTGTATTTGGTTGCAGTATGATTTACATGCAAGGAATGGGTTGGAGAATGGGCTGGATACAAGAGGATACAATGGTGTCTCATCTAAACTAAGGCACAGGTCAAAGGTCAGGATGATGCTTGGAGTGGAGTGAAAGGGATAAAGTGTTGACTGGGTCTAACGTACCAAACTGTCAGGGTTATGAAATCTACTCTTCATGCTGTCTACCTATTGTAACAGGAAATAACAAAGAAATAAATAATTACAATCTTCTTAATGTGTGATATATTCTTCTATTCTACCACTATCATGTTATGTAAATGTTTTGCTGCTACCTTGGATGAAAAGGCAGAATTATTATCATACGTACCAAAGAGAAACTATGACAAATAGGGTCATAGCTATATAATTATGAGAAAATTTTATTTCTACCTCTGTAAGGCAGAACTCAAGTTAGATCAAATGTAATTACTATATTTCTTTTTCATTGCATGAAATAATATTTTTGGATGGGACATTTTGCCCCTTATAGATCCACTACCTAAGGCCCTGAATATAATAACTATCCACTTGATATTTATGTATTTTCCTATAATAATAATAAGACATTTCACTTCAATAGAAACCCAATAAATACAAACTAATATAACTATTGTGTCTTAATTTTATAAGAGAATGCATGACTTTCTTTACAAGCAAGAAACAGCTTTTACTGGGCTATGGTCCAGAAATTTTCAAAAAGTAAAAGAAAAGTATTTTCTTAATAAAACATATCAGTAATAAAGGGACAATGCTCCCTAATATGTTGTGTACCCTCCCATGCTCCCTAATATGTTGTGTACCCTCCCATGCTCCCTAATATGTTGTGTACCCTCCCATGCTCCCTAATATGTTGTGTACCCTCCCATGCTCCCTAATATGTTGTGTACCCTCCATGCTCCCTAATATGTTGTGTACCCTCCCATGCCCTCTAATATGTTGTGTACCCTCCCATGCTCCCTAATATGTTGTGTACCCTCCCATGCTCCCTAATATGCTGTGTACCCTCCCATGCTCCCTAATATGTTGTGTACCCTTCCATTTCAAAAGAATATTTTGTATGGTACTCAATAAGATGAAAAAATAACATTTCGATTGGGCCAGGGAGAATTTGTACTCCTGGAAGCTTCGTCAATTCTTCAAGCTCACACACCTAATTAAAAGTACCTGATTAGTATCTCATTACTGGTGCACCTGATCAGTATCTCATTACTGGTGTTTTTGTTAGGAGAAGCTGTATTATCTAAAATGGGCAACCAAGATTCACTCACATAAAGTGGGGGAGGAGGAGAGACAAAATTACAAAATACAATTTTCCAACTGAAGTAAGTGGGGAGGAATTCATAAATTCAACACTAACATTTAAAAAATCACCCATCCGAAAAATGTAAATATTGAGAAATTATTAATATAAAAACAAATGTTTTGTAGTTACCCTCATTCCATCAATGGCCACCTTGTCCTTAACCTTATAGATCGTGGATCCGGTCAGTTTCTGCTTCACAATGCAACACAATAGCATGTCATTGAACTGCAAAAATGGAATAGAATCGAGCATTGCTTTACTATTTTGGTACAAGTATATGGAAAATTACAGAAATTTGGTAAAATTTATTCACACTGATTAATATGAAGTTACAGTATGTGGAAGATTTTTAATAGCTTTTCATTGCAGGAGAGGAAATGAATAAATTAGAGTTAAAACAATGGCACTGCCAGCATTTTTTAGTTAGGGCGGGTGGTTCCTGAACGGAACACAATTTTTCAGCACCATTTTCCTTTATTATCCTTTTTGATACGAGATGGACAGACATGCTTTGCCATGAATCATTTGAAAAGTTGCTCTTACCAAAATGACATATCTCTCTTGCAGTTCACCATTCTTTGTTGATACTTTGGTCAGTTTGCCTTCCATGAGAAGAGTTCTACTTGGATCGATGATGTCCACACCATCAATCTTTTCATTCAGTTTGAATATTTTCCCAAATGTTTCCTAAAGACAAATATAAATAAGATAAATAATCGCTGAAGAATATCAGAAACTAAGAAATATTCCAAATATTCAAGTATTCTCCTAAAAGAGCTGAAACTGATCCATTTCAACCCCAAGCCATCTCTTATAACTCCTCCAACTAGCCTATAGGGGTGCAGCACTAGGGTGGAAAACCCCAAGAGATATATCAGGGTTCATTGTACCCCTTGAATAAGTGTGTGTTTCCTTGAACAGAGAAATTAAAACAAGGGAACATGGATCACTCTGCCCCCATGAAACACTATCTTTCCTTAGGAGAAAAGGTCCGTCATTAGTTAATGCACACATCACCTCTGGTATATAATACTCAACTATTTTTATCACCAGTTTCCAAAAAAAATTCTCCCACTAAAACACTTGGCATGGATGAGTGGTTTTAATCACATAAGTGCCCTGATTACTCAGCACTGGCTTCTGTAATCTTATACACAAAAATAACCTTGGGCTACTTGACTGTGGTGTGCATGAGAATGGCAGATAAACAATCATTGTTTGGAGTGAAAACACAATACACTGAACAAGAAGTCAGGTTGATAATTGTCATACCTGAGTTTTTAGGATTAAGTCAGGTGTCGGGTGCGGGTAAGCTTAAAGAGAAACTTTTCGGCATGCTAATATGGCCACTCTGGAAGTGCAGTTTCCATCGTTGGAAAACATTCATGACTTGGCCTGGAGGTGTCAATAAATCTCTGGATACTTATCCCGACCAAAATACATATTGAAACTTCCCCACTCCTTCCCCACAATGTAAATAATCATGAATTTCCACAAAACCCATGTCATTTTTCTTAAGAAAAGACAATGATCAATCACTGTTTGGATTTACGAAAACCAGCCCAGATTTCTATCTTTCAAAAACACTTTCTTGTTTTACAAAATAAAGTAAATCATACTATTCTGGGTCATGTTGAGGAGATAGGATTGGTATCCTCTTTCAGATCAATCATTTTATAGGGAAATAGGATTGGTTTTTCTTTTAGACTGGTCATTTTATAGGGAAATAGGATTGGTTTCCTCTTTCAGATCAATCATTTTATAGGGAAATAGGATTGGTTTCCTCTTTCAGATTGGTCATTTTATAGGGAAATAGGATTGGTTTCTCTTTCAGATTCTCATTTTCAGATAGGATTGGTTTCCTCTTTCAGATCGGTCATTTTTATAGGGAAATAGGATTGGTTTCCTCTTTCAGATCAATCATTTTATAGGGAAATAGGATTGGTTTCCTCTTTCAGATCGGTCATTTTTATAGGGAAATAGAATTGGTTTCCTCTTTCAGATTGGTCATTTTATAGGGAAATAGGATTGGTTTCATCTTTCAGATTGGTCATTTTATAAGGAAATAGAATTGGTTTCCTCTTTCAGATTGGTCATTTTATAGGGAAATAGAATTGGTTTCCTCTTTCAGATTGGTCATTTTATAAGGAAATAGGATTGGTTCCCTCTTTCAGATTGGTCATTTTATAAAGAAATAGAATTGGTTTCCTCTTTCAGATTGGTCATTTTATAGGGAAATAGGATTGGTTTCCTCTTTCAGATCGGTCATTTTTATAGGGAAATAGGATTGGTTTCCTCTTTCAGATTGGTCATTTTATAAGGAAATAGAATTGGTTTCCTCTTTCAGATTGGTCATTTTATAGGGAAATAGGATTGGTTTCCTCTTTCAGATTGGTCATTTTATAGGGAAATAGAATTGGTTTCCTCTTTCAGATTGGTAATTCTATAGGGAAATAGGATTGATTTCCTCTTTTAGATTGGTCATTCTATAGGGAAATAGGATTGGTTTCCTCTTTCAGATTGGTCATTTTATAGGGAAATAGGATTGGTTTCCTCTTTCAGATTGGTCATTTGATAGGGAAATAGGATTGGTTTCCTCTTTCAGATTGGTCATTTTATAAAGAAATAGAATTGGTTTCCTCTTTCAGATTGGTCATTTTATAGGGAAATAGGATTGGTTTCCTCTTTCAGATTGGTCATTTTATAGGGAAATAGAATTGGTTTCCTCTTTCAGATTGGTCATTTTATAGGGAAATAGGATTGGTTTCCTCTTTCAGATTGGTCATTTTATAGGGAAATAGGATTGGTTTCCTCTTTCAGATTGGTCATTTTATAGGAAAATAGAATTGGTTTCCTCTTTCAGATTGGTCATTTTATAGGGAAATAGGATTGGTTTCCTCTTTCAGATTGGTCATTTTATAGGGAAATAGAATTGGTTTCCTCTTTCAGATTGGTCATTTTATAGGGAAATAGGATTGGTTTCCTCTTTCAGATTGGTCATTTTATAGGGAAATAGGATTGGTTTCCTCTTTCAGATTGGTCATTTTATAGGGAAATAGAATTGGTTTCCTCTTTCAGATTGGTCATTTTATAGGGAAATAGGATTGGTTTCCTCTTTCAGATTGGTCATTTTATAGGAAAATAGGATTGGTCTGCCTCTATCTCTATATTAAACCTGCCATGTCTGCTTCTATCTTTATTTGAAAGGGGTGCAACCATTTTGGTGGAAACCTCACCCCCAATAGCACTCCTTACCACTGGAGATATCCCTATATAATTGTTCCAGTTGTCTCTTTGGTAAGCCTGTAATTCTGATATTTTCTTCTAGTTCAGTGAAGAAAGTCTTACATTCTTCTCAGTATTAAAGCTAATCACATCACTTTTACAAATGTTTTCACATAAAAAATATGAGAAACTTAAAAGGGAGAGGTGTCTTTCTGTTATCAAATGCCAAGATTTATTTTCAAGATTGACACAGGGGAGTATCGATACATTCAAGATAGGAAAATGAATTGTGTCTAAACATGGTTGCAGCTAGCAAAGGGAGCATGGGGAAATTGCCTGCTCTGCAAAATATATGACATGAAGTTTTGATTGGCTCTATGACAACCAAAAACAAGAAAAATTGGGCCATATTCACACAACTTGCATTTTCACATTTTACTTGCACTAAGTCTGAGCTACTGTAGCTACGGTCCTTCATGTGGTATGAACAGGGGTATTATCAGAAGCTTGTTCACTTTTTCAGAGTAAGATGCTGAAGGGAACCTTACAATAATCAACGACCATGTTTGGTATGCCATTTCAAAACCCAATGAGTGTAACAATACATAGCATTCCAGCAAAAATTAATGTAATGTTTATCTGGACAAAAGAGCTTGAAAATGCACTGCCTGCTCCTCCCCCTTCCCCCCAACCTCCCCTCCCTTCACTCTACCCTTCCAGCTTTCTTTAGTATGGGTGATCATGCATGCATTCTTACCATTAAATTCATCATATCATTGGAATGTTGAGCGGCTGTTGATATCAGACCAAGAGCCTCTGTGTAAAGAAAGAAATACTTGTAAGCACTTTAGTGATTTAGCTAAAGTTGAGGCAAAGTTTATTTGTGTATTTAATGCACAGGGAAAAGGACTTCGGCCCAAGTAGAGTGACCCGACTTCAGAAGGATATTTCACGAGTGCACAGTCCTCTTGAGCGGTGTATTGAATATGCATATAAACATGATGTCAAAACATTAATCTTTAAAAAATAAAATTGTGTTGGATTGTTTAAAATGCATAAAAAAACGACTAAAAAGAATGAAAAATATTTTTTTGCTTTAATAAAAAAATTACCTGTTTTGAAAATGGAATAACCAAATAATCATTGTCGTGCATTTACAGGATTTCATGCACGGGTCATAAAAATGCAAATACTCCATAGAAATTTGATAAAGTAATACAGATGACAAGCCATACTGTAACTAAGGTAACAGCCCTTCCCCAATTCCAGAACCATTCAAGAAAAAGAAAATTTGGATCTATGCATATGCCTTTCTATTTGCTTGCATTTTGCCTCTCTAAATTGTAATTGCATTAGTGATTTATTATAAAAGAATGAAATGCAAAACAAGTATTTCAAACATTTTCTTTTCCATTTCATTATTTAAATATGAAGTTTCCTTTATTATTGAGAAAATTTGGAGAATGAATAAAAATTGGGATAAATCAAGCTTTGTACTACAGTAGCTTATACATCATCACCCCTACAACAGGAAGTGTAACTATTCCCCTTTCGAGAACTCCCCTACCCCTTAAATAAGCCTTGTAAGTTCAACAGCTCAAGAAGTCTTAAAAATTGTAATATCTCACTTGTGGAGTCCTCACGGTCACTTGAATCTTCAGGCAGTCTCTTTAAATATTCTGTTAAAAGAGAAAAAAATAATTTTCCTTGAAAACAAAATTTACAGCAATATTAATATAAGGAAATGATAAACATCTGCTAATACACATCTATGTACAGGGTCATAGTTAGCAATTAAGGGGTATTGATCCCTCCTCCAAAATTTGGACAAAAAGTTCTATCAAAATAATCATTTTATCCATTTGAGAGATCACCCAGTGACTAGGCTCTCTCTGACAACATTTGAATGTGATTTTAACCCTACAAGGATTTATAATATCCCATATTTCCTTGAATTGACTTGAATGTTTTTGGCAATAGAAAATAGCTCCCTAAAATTTCCTTAATTTTGACTCCCTCATAATTCTGAGCTAGCTACAGACCTCAGAGCTACTAACAATAGGAAACCCATCTCAATGCCAACCCATTGAAATCCCAGTCAGCTCCTCTGCAATATGTGCCCTGACAGCATCAACAGGTTACCCAACATTTGCATTCTCTTTTGGAATAGTTTTCTTTGCAGGTTTTCTAACAAATTCGATGAAAGATAAAATGCTACTGAATCTAGCCAAGTGATGTCTAGAGGAAAAGACATTTAAAGACTAAAATGAAGGAAAGAAATACAGAGGATCAGAGGCGGTGCTACAGGGGGCAAACAGGCAATGCTACAGGGGGCAAACAGAGGCGGTGCTACAGGGGGCAAACAGAGGCGATGCTACAGGGGGAAAACAGAGGCAATGCTACAGGGGGCAATCAGTGGCGGTGCTACAGGGGGAAATCAGTGGCGGTGCTACGGGGGGCATTTGCCCCTACGAGATTGCTTTGCCCCAACTCTCAATTGCCCCCCAGAAAATATGGTAAAGTGACATATATTGTACGATTCGGTCAACTTTTGCCCCCCATAAGACAAAATTGCCCTGAGACTCTTGCCCCATAACTAAAAGCTTGATGCTGCAGAGGACTACATATAGATTTTAAATTGTCTTCCTGTTCATACAAAGTTTGTAGGTCTATTTCAATACTGCTCAAACTTTGATCAGCAATAATACCAAACATAACTCTACTCATGTTCATTTGAATGCGATATGAATGATGTGAGTGGTCCATGAATCTCTAGAAACATATAGCATGCATTTTTTAACAGTATCTTTGAATTTCAGCTTACTGAAAGTTTTCCATGCATTTATAACACTGAGAAAATTACCATATTACCATACATACAGCTGTACAGTACAAAATCACACTGAAACTCTTGAATTTAAGTTATGGTTTACAAGTACACCGCACAACAGTTTTTTGCAACTTTTTAGTTTTTTGAAACTATAAAATTGTTTCACTTTCCTTTTAAAGGAAATTAAGTCAACATAACAGTTGCACAATGCTAAAACTTTGATACAGACTTTGCCGTCTGTAATGTGTAATCATACCATGGATGTATGAATGGCGCACACTTGTGTAAACAAATCAAAAGTACTGCAAAGAATATCATTGCTTCCTTGTTTATGCCAGTGTGAAACCTTTAATTTAAAAGCTAGCTGTCTGCTAGCTGGTTCCTTTTCCTTTCAAACTATTCAAGGACTTTAGTGCAAATTTGTTTGATTGCCTTTCAAAATGTGATTGTTGTGGGGAGGCAAAGCTGTGTTATTTGAAAGGGACAAACATTATATGTCAATTACATCTAGAACAGACCAATTTTTTCTAAAGTAATTTTGCAGAGTATTATTGTGTGGGCCCTCCCCATAGCACTGTTGCTGCTCAGGGTATATTATCCAACTAATGACTTTTGATGTCCAAAAAGTGAAGGGACCTATGATAATGTTATTCTGAAAAATTAGGGGTGCAAGCTCCTGATATCCCACGTGTAACCCCTACAGTCCACAAGAAAAGCTGTAATATGCACAAAAAACTATTTAAAAAAAAAGAACGAACAAAAAGGATTTGAACAAAACATTTTGTAGCAGACAATTCCAACTATGCTGAGGGATAGCAGCATAGTGCTGAAGGATAGCAGCATGGTGCTGAAAGATAGCAGCATGGTGCTTAAGGATAGCAGCATGGTGCTGAAGGATAGCAGCATGGTGCTGAAGGATAGCAGCATGGTGCTGAAGGATAGCAGCATGGTGCTGAAGGATAGCAGCATGGTGCTGAAGGATAGCAGCATGGTGCTTAAGGATAGCAGCATGGTGCTGAAGGATAGCAGCATGGTGCTGAAGGATAGCAGCATGGTGCTGAAGGATAGCAGCATGGTGCTGAAGGATAGCAGCATGGTGCTGAAGGATAGCAGCATGGTGCTGAAGGATAGCAGCATGGTGCTGAAGGATAGCAGCATGGTGCTGAAGGATAGCAGCATGGTGCTGAAGGATAGCAGCTGGTGCTGAAGGATAGCAGCATGGTGCTGAAAGATAGCAGCATGGTGCTGAAGGATAGCAGCATGGTGCTGAAGGATAGCAGCATGGTGCTGAAGGATAGCAGCATGGTGCTGAAAGATAGCAGCATGGTGCTGAAGGATAGCAGTGTGGTGCTGAAGGATAGCAGCATGGTGCTGAAGGATAGCAGCATGGTGCTGAAGGATAGCAGCATGGTGCTGAAGGATAGCAGCGTGGTGCTGAAGGATAGCAGCATGGTGCTGAAGGCTAGCAGCATGGTGCTGAAGGCTAGCAGCATAGTGCTGAAGGATAGCAGCATGGTGCTGAAGGATAGCAGCATGGTGCTGAAGGATAGCAGCATGGTGCTAAAGGATAGCAGCATGGTGCTGAAGGATAGCAGCATGGTGCTAAAGGATAGCAGCATGGTGCTGAAGGATAGCAGCATGGTGCTAAAGGATAGCAGCATGGTGCTGAAGGATAGCAGCATGGTGCTGAAGGATAGCAGCATGGTGCTGAAGGATAGCAGCTGGTGCTGAAGGATAGCAGCATGGTGCTGAAGGATAGCAGCATGGTGCTGAAGGATAGCAGCATGGTGCTGAAGGATAGCAGCATGGTGCTGAAGGATAGCAGCATGGTACTGAAGGATAGCAGCATGGTGCTGAAGGTTAGCAGCATGGTGCTGAAGGATAGCAGCATGGTGCTGAAGGATAGCAGCATGGTACTGAAGGATAACAGCATAGTGCTGAAGGATAGCAGCATGGTGCTTTAATTTATTCGATATAGATCAAATGTTCCAAACAGGAAGCCATGACTTGAGTCAGTGCTGAATGTCGTCATCTTTAATAGACTTTTATTACACCTTCTGCCTATCACTTTCTTATTGTATCAATATTGCATATTACTTGACAGAATTCAAAATGTGTCAAGAAATTTGAAGTACTGCAAGCTTGAATGTTCCATTTAGTTGTCTATTCTGTCATTTGATTTTGATTTGAAGTGATATATGGTGTCAACCAGAAACTCATAGCTTTCTATATTTTTCTTCAGTCTTCTTATTCTTCTTAGCAATCTATGCTGCTTCCCCCTTTCTTATTCTTATTAGCACTCTATGCATCTTCCCCCTTTCTTATTCTTTTTAGCAATCTATGCTTCTTCCCCCTTTCTTATTCTTATTAGCAATCTATGCTGCTTCCCCCTTTCTTATTCTTCTTAGCAATATATGCTTCTTCCCCCTTTCTTATTCTTATTAGCAATCTATGCTTCTTCCCCCTTTCGTATTCTTATTAGCAATCTATGCTGCTTCCCCCTTTCTTATTCTTCTTAGCAATATATGCTTCTTCCCCCTTTCTTATTCTTCTTAGCAATCTATGCTTCTTCCCCCTTTCGTATTCTTATTAGCAATCTATGCTGCTTCCCCCTTTCTTATTCTTCTTAGCAATCTATGCTTCTTCCCCCTTTCTTATTCTTATTAGCAATCTATGCTTCTTCCCCCTTTCGTATTCTTATTAGCAATCTATGCTGCTTCCCCCTTTCTTATTCTTCTTAGCAATCTATGCTTCTTCCCCCTTTCATATTCTTATTAGCAATCTATGCTGCTTCCCCCTTTCTTATTCTTATTAGCAATCTATGCTGCTTCCCCCTTTCTTATTCTTCTTAGCAATATATGCTTCTTCCCCCTTTCTTATTCTTCTTAGCAATCTATGCTGCTTCCCCCTTTCTTATTCTTATTAGCAATCTATGCTTCTTCCCCCTTTCTTATTCTTCTTAGCAATTAATGCTGCTTCCCTCTTCCTTATTCTTATTAGCAATCTATGCTGCTTCCCCCTTTCTTATTCTTCTTAGCAATTAATGCTGCTTCCCTCTTTCTTATTCTTATTAGCAATCTATGCTTCTTCCCCCTTTCTTATTCTTCTTAGCAATCTATGCTGCTTCCCCCTTTCTTATTCTTTTTAGCAATCTATGCTTCTTCCCCCTTTCTTATACTTCTTAGCAATTAATGCTGCTTCCCTCTTTCTTATTCTTATTAGCAATCTATGCTTCTTCCCCCTTTCTTATTCTTTTTAGCAATCTATGCTTCTTCCCCCTTTCTTATTCTTATTAGCAATCTATGCTGCTTCCCCCTTTCGTATTCTTATTAGCAATATATAATGCTTCCCCCTTTCTTCTTCTTATTAGCAATCTATGCTTCTTCCCCCTTTCTTATTCTTATTAGCAATCTATGCTGCTTCCCCCTTTCGTATTCTTATTAGCAATTTATGCTGCTTCCCTCTTTCTTATTCTTATTAGCAATCTATGCTTCTTCCACCTTTCTTATTCTTCTTAGCAATCTATGCTTCTTTCTCCTTTCTTATTCTTCTTAGCATGATATGCTTGTCCCCCAATAAGCATATGTTTCTTCCCCATTTCTTATTCTTATTAGCATATATGCTTCTTCCCCCTTTCTTATTCTTACTAGCATATATGCTTCTTCCCCCTTTCTTATTCTTATTAGCATATATGCTTCTTCCCCCTTTTTTTTCTTATTAGCATATATGTTTCTTCCCCCTTTCTTATTCTTATTAGCATATATGCTTCTTCCTCCTTTCTTTTTTTTGTTAGCATATATGCTTCTCCCCTTTCTTATTCTTCTTAGCATTATATGCTTTGTCCCTTTTCTTATTCTTATAAGCAATCTACTCTTCTTCCTCCTTTCTTATTCTTATTAGCATGTTTCTTCCCCATTTCTTATTCTTATTAGCATATATGCTTCTTCCCCATTTCTTATTCTTATTAGCATATATGCTTCTTCCTCCTTTCTTATTCTTCTTAGCATTATATGCTTCTCCCCTTTTCTTTCTTTTTACTTATGTGAATTACTTTGTGAAGCAAATTCTTGACAGAATTTACAGACGTCAATGTCACTTTGGTTTGTTTGTTTGTTTGATGAGGGCTTAACAACACCACGACAACGAGGGTCAAATTGTGCCTGAGAGGTTAGATCATTCTAGAGGTAGGAAGGAAAGAAAACAGAGGGAGAATGAGAGAAATACAAGAACTGAAAGTCAGAAAGCTGGGATCGAGAGAGGAGGTGCATGGGTGAAAAAACAAAGTAGAGAGAGGAGAGGGGAGGGGGTGGGGGTGGAAGAGGAGGACTAAATATGGTTGTAGAGGGAGGCAAGATGAAGGAAGGAGATTAATTTATCCGTAGGGTTTTTCTGGATGAACTCTGCAATTGAGTTGTGGGGAGCGGGGGAAGCTCTGGAAGGTTGTACAGGGGACAAGCAAGGAGAATGTGATGGACTATGAGGGTGCAATGGCAATTGTTGCAGAGGGGTTGGGGGGAGCCAATAAGGAGGTGGGAGTGAGTGAGGTGGGTGTAACCTATTCTAAGACAGGTAATATAAGCGTTTTTGACACGAGAGAGGTTGTTGATGGTGGGTTTGATCGAAATGGTGGGCTGGATGATGTGGAGTTGGTTATCAATTTGGAAGTCCCATGAGGTTTGCCAGCAGTCGCCAACAAGGGAAGCAACATGATGTCAGAAAGGGTTTGAGGAAATGGGGTAGGGGGAGGTTGAGGGCAAGCTTAACGGCTGCATCAGCCTGTCATTGCCAGGGATGCCAACATGACTAAGTATCCAGAAGAAAAGCATACTTTTCCTGCAGAGGGTGGGCGAAAGGAGTATCGGGAGGAGGAGGTGGGATGTAAAGTTATCCCATTTAAGATTGAGTAAAGAAGTAAGAACAGCCTTGGAGTCGGAAAAGATGGCAAAGTGGCTAAGCAGAGAGTACTCAATTAAGTTCAGGGCAAGGAAGATGGCCTTTGCCTCGGCTGAAAAGATGGACGAGTAGTCGGGAAGTCTGCTACTGAGGGTGATGTCTTGGATGACAGCAGCAGCAGCTGTCTTGTTGCCTTCCCTGGAGCCATCAGTATAGATGGAGGTGTAGTTTGAGAGTTGGTCTTTGATTTGGTTGTGAAGATTGATGAAAAGGTAAGGGTGGATTTGGGTTTTGTGATGAGTGGAGAGGCCCAGATAGATAGAAGGGAAGGGGGGTTGCCCAAGCAGGAAGAGTGGGCCAGGAGAAGGTACCAAGAGTGGCGGGGTTGATGCCGAGATGGAGAAGGTCTGATTTAATACGTAAGCTAAAGGGAGGGGATAGGGTTTAAGTCCTATCAAAGAGGGTGGAGAAATCGGGGTACCTAATGAGGTTGTATACAGGTTCTGAGTGTTGGTGAGGAATCTAAAAGCATAGAAGAGGCTAAGCTTTCTGCATCTAAGTAGAAAGAGGGGTTTGTTGGCTTCAACATGAAGGCTGGTGATTGGGGAGATCCTGTAGGCACCCAGACAAAGCCTGGGGGCTTCATTTTGGATGGTGTTGATGTGGTTGAGGTATAAGTTGTGAGCGACGCAGTAGACAATATTGCCGTAGTCAAGCTTGGCATGAATGGTGAGCCTGAAGATTTTAAGGAGAGCATGGCAGTTCACACCCCAAGTAGTGTTGGAGAGGAGGCGGAGAATGTTGAGGGAGCTGTTGCATTTCTGTTTCAGGTTGGTGATGTGTTGCTTGTAGGAGAGCTTGGGGTCTAGAATTAAACCCACGAACTTTGTGTGTTCAACTTAGGGATGCGATTGCCATTGAGCACGAGGTTCAAGTTGGGGTGGAGGTTGTTGAAATGACAGAAGTGCATGCAGACTGTCTTGTCTTTGGGGAATTTAAAACCATTATTGTTGCACCAGACTTGCAGCTGGTTGAGGCTGAGTTGGAGTCTATTTTCGACAGGAGGAAAGCTAAGAGAGGAGTAGAAGATGGTGAAGTCATCCACGTAGAGGGTACGTTTGATGTTGGGGCCAAGGTTGTCCGCGATGTCATTGATGCTCAGGTTGAAGAGAGTAGGGAAGAGGATGCTGCCTTGGGGGACACCCTCCTCTTGGGGGAGGGGTTGGAGAGGGTGTGGCAAATACGAACTTGGAACTGCCTGGGTGAGAGGAAGTTTTGAATAAAGATGGTGAGGTGGCCTCTGAGGCCGATGGTGTAAAGTTTGCAGATAATGCCTTATTTCAAAGTAGTGTCAAAATCTTTCTCGAGGTCAAAAAAGATGGCAATGAGGTGTTCTTTTTTTGCAAGGAATTCGCGAATAGCGGTGTTGAGCATAATTAACTGGTCTAGGGTATTGTGATGTTTCCGGAAGCCGCTTTGGTGAGGGGAGAGGATTCTGTTTTTCTCAAGGGCCCAATTTAGTCTCTGGTTAATTATCCTTTCCATAATTTTACAGAGACAGCAGGTGAGGGTGATGGGGTGGTAGCTAGAGGGGTTGGTACCGTCCTTCCCTGGTTTAGGGAAGGGGGTGACAATAGCTGTCCTCCAGATAAGAAGAAAGGAGTGCGAGGACCAAATGTGGTTGAGGATGGTGAGTAGGGTAGTGGTGGCCTTGTTGGGGAGATGTTTCAGGAACTGGTGGGGGATGTTATCTGGGCCCTTTAAGTTGCAGCCAGCATCGTGGATGGCTTGGTTTAATTCAGAAAGGGTGAGAGTGGTGTTGTAGTTTAATTCAGAAAGGGTGAGAGTGGTGTTGTAGTTTGGAGTTGTCGGAGGGAAAGGTGATTCTCTGGGCTTCATAGTGAGCTTTTTTGGTTTTGAAAGCATTGGGGTAGTTGGCCGAGGATGTTGCTGAAAGATGCAGCGAGGTGGTTAACGATGTCCTTTTCATGGTGAGAAGGTTACCATTCCAGGAGAGATAAAAGACTTGCCCACCCTGCCATGGAAGCTGTTAACCATTCTCCAAATCTTCTAAGTGGGGGTGTTTGTGGTAAAAGAAGAGATGAAGTTGTTCCAAGTGTTGATTTCACCTTAAATACTGAAGGTTCGCCTCTTGCGATGGCAACAAATGACAGCTCGGTATCTTCATCAGTATACATACCTTTCAGCAAAAGCTCATATCTTGGAATTCTCTGAATAGGTTCCAGCATATGATGCTCTAAAGCAAGGTTGTTACATCGACTCTCATTTTGCTGTTATAAGGAAGAAAAGAGATGTCATTTCAACAAACTTTGAGCAAAATGAAGCAGCAGCAGAGGCATTTTCTAGAAATCAGATAATTTGTTACTTGGAAGAATGTAGCTTTTCAGCTGAACATTTTTTTTGTTCTTTTTAGAACAAGTTGAAGAAAATTCAGCCACAAAATTATGAGAAAAAAAAACCTTGTTTTTTTTCTTCAAAATTTGAAGCAATATGAAATCATGATTCAGAAAAAGGATGATCTCGTCACAAAATGTATTAAATATCTTAGTGCCCCCTAGAAGTACCAAGCACCACTGGATGTTCGCATAATTCAGTTCTACATGCCAAGTGACTTTAGACAACTTTTTAACCAAATAATTTCACAAAAAAAATTGAAATGAAATGAGAAAAACCTTGAATAGTTTTATACTCTATCTTTGCACAAGGAACATACAAAGTGAAATAGATAAATAAATTACAATACAGGACTACAAAATTATTAACCCCTAAAGATATTGCTACTTTTATCTCAGGGAGAGGGAAGCTTTATGTGTAGTTTATATCATTGACATGCATGACAAAATGGGGGCAAAATGATACTATCATGAGGGGGCAAAATGATACCATCACTGGGGCAAAATGGCAATTCTACAAACTTAAATTATTGGAGTAAACACATCCTACACCCCACATAATAACAACTGGACATACCATCACTTAAATGCAGATAAAACCTACCATGATGACTGAACTTACCTTGATATCCTTCAACAAGGCGGCAAACTTTGGTACTTTTGTTTTCCATATGTTGAGTTGTGTCATGGCATGATCGAAGTTACTGACATAATTTGCATAAAGTTTCAAAAATGGGGAATGCGTTTTTAGAATATCACCTACACGGGGGGAGGTACTCCTGTAAAAGAATGAAGGATATAAGATTCATCATATTCACATTTATGCAAAATACAACTTTTTTAAAGGTATAGGGAGCAACACTATTAGCTTAGATGGTTTAAAATATACTAAAACCGTGCAAACAGCAAAAAGTCACATCAAAAATATACTAAAACCGTGCAAACAGCAAAAAGTTACATCAAAAATATACTAAAATCATGCAAACAGCAAAAAGTCACATCAAAAATACACTAAAACCGTGCAAACAGCAAAAAGTTACATAAAAAATATACTAAAACCGTGCAAACAGCAAAAAGTCACATCAAAAATACACTAAAACCGTGCAAACAGCAAAAAGTTGCATCAAAAATATACTAAAACCGTGCAAACAGCAAAAAGTCACATCAAAAATATACTAAAACCATGCAAACAGCAAAAAGTAACATTAAAAATACACTAAAACAGTGCAAACAGCAAAAAGTCACATCAATAATACACTAAAACCGTGCAAACAGCAAACAATCACATCAAAAATATACTAAAACTGTGCAAACAGCAAAAAGTCGCATTAAAAATCGGTTACAAATTGTCCATTTTTACAGCATTTTAAAACCTAATATTAGTATAAATTGTGCAATATTTTGTGACATATTTTGAATGGGATAACTAAGACATTGCTCATGTTATTTGATTGATTTTCTGTCCTTCCCCCAAACATTATGAGTGGGAGACGTTGGTTATAGTGAATACAAATTGGATATTATTATAACCTTGACCCATATTTAGCAGTAGAACCATACAATATGAGAACCTTTCATATTTGAAATTTGGGAAAGAAATATAAAGAATTATATTAAAGAATTTTAGCTGTATTCCTTTCATACATCATTAGTTTTGCACATTTTGAAGAAAAAAAAACTTGGAGTAGTCATAACTTGAAAACTATAAATGCCATTGTGACCATATCAAGATAATTCTGCTCAAAATTCAATGCTGTCCATACATGGCCCTGCCTTAAGGTAATGTACAAATGTGATAATATATATAAACATTATTGGGTCTAGTAGTAGGCTATACTGATTATTCTACAAAAATGTATGCATTATCTTTTATCAAAAAATAGAATTACATTCTGTCAGAAAAAACACATTACAAATATGGTACATGAGTATTAATTTTGCCCCATTGCCCAACTTCGAAATGCCACAGATAAGGGTAGACCCATGGGCGGATCCAGCGGTGACTAGAGTGGCTAGCCATCCCCCTTTTCCGGTCAAAAAAAAAAACTTAGGCAATAGTTTTATATGCTTTCTCGCATATAATATTTCCTGAGCAATAAGAATTTTGTAAATATATCTTTTAGTGTGAATTGAACAAAACCATGTTGGGTGACCTAATAAAGCAAACACCAATGGTTAAAATTACTTTTATACATAGACTTAGAATAGATGTGCTATTACTTTGGTGCTTCTTCTTACCCAATTGCAGGTATGTGCACATGTCATTAAGTACGTACATAGGCTTGTTAATCAAGGCAGATTGCAGAGCTAGCTAAACGTAAACATAAGCTAAGTATAGACCGCACTTGGTTTTATATTAAATCATGGACGATCCTCCCCCAAAAAAGAGGTGTTCTAAACAACAAATTTTGGGTAGTTTTTTCGGGAATCAGAAGGATGAAGGACATCCTCAACTTTCACGCAGGGACTTTCATCCATGGTTATATATAGGAGCTTAGTTTTTCAATAAATATTAAAACCCCACATCTCGGCCACTATGGGTGTAGATCAAGGGGGGAGGGGGTATACATCCCACACTTTTTGACAAATTAAGAGTGAAATATCTTTAAACATTAAGCATGTTTTGAGTCATTTTGCGGCCAATTCAAAGCCTGAAGTATTAAATAATCCGGGAGCTTTACCCCTTGGACCCCCACCGGGGCTTTGTTCCTGGACCCCACCAGGGGCCCTTTAGTGGGCCACTGAGATCCACTCCCAACATCTCAGACTTCGCGCTTTGATTTCCACTTGTGCGACAAGTTCCCTAACTTCAAATCACCCCTTCATGCTCTTCCTCGCCACCCCCTTTTTACAAATCCTAGATCCGCCACTGAGACCCTATTAATGTCTGGACTTCTACCATACAGTCTTTGGAGAACAAATCAATTGTATTGATTAGTATGCTTAACAGCTATAAATCAATTGTAGAGATCAGTATGCTTAACAGCTATAAATCAATTGTAGTGATTAGAATGCTTAACAGCTATAAATCAATTGTAGAGATTAGTATGCTTAACAGCTATAAATCATATGTAGAGATTAGTATGCTTAACAGCTATAAATCAATTGTAGTGATTAATATGCTTAACAGCTATAAATCAATTGTAGAGATTAGTATACTTAACAGCTATAGATTAATTGTAGAGATTAATATGCTTAACAGCTATAAATCAATTGTGGAGATTAGTATGCTTAGCAGCTACAAATAAATTGTAGTGATTAGATGCTTAACAGCTATAAATCAATTGTAGTGATTAGTATGCTTAATCGCTATAAATCAATTGTAGAGATTAGTATGCTTAACAGCTATAAATCAATTGTAGAGATTAGTATGCTTAACAGCTATAAACAGTAAAGCAGCTACCGAAGCAAGAGGTGGCTCGTCATTTTGTAGAATTCATCAAAATATGAAAAATGGGAGATCATAGTTTTCAAAACAATCAGATAAAGGTATTATGATTCTGAAATGTATGTTCCCTCTAGTGGCAAAAAGTCTAACTACACCACTGAGAAAAAGTGATCAGTCTTAGGGATGTAGAGGTGGCGGTCCAGAGCCTCCAAACACCCCTTGAACACCTCCATTCCTGCACCCTTCTCAAACACCCCCTTTCTTGCACCCCTTCTCAAACACCCCCTTTCCGGCACCCCCTTTCCCACATCCCCTTTCTTGCACCCCATCTCAAACACCCCCATTCCTGCACCCTTCTCAAACACCCCCATTCCTGCACCCTTCTCAAACACCCCCTTTCTTGCACCCCTTCTCAAACACCCCTTTCCGACACCCCCTTTCCTACATCTCCTTTCTTGCACCCCATCTCAAACACTCCCATTCCTGCACCCTTCTCAAACACCCCATTCCTGCACCCTTCTCAAACACCCCCTTTCTTGCACCCTTCTCAAACACCCCCTTTCGGCACCCTCTTTCCTACATCCCCTTTCTTGAACCCCATCTCAAACGCCCCCTTTCCTGCACCCATTCTTAAACTCACCAGTTTATAAGTCTCTTCTCAAGATCTGGAAGCAAAAACTGCCGATGAAAGTCGTAAATGGTACTGATGGTTGAAAAAATTTGACGAATGACGTCTTCAGAAAACCACTTATGCTTGGTATTTTCTTGCCGTATTCTTGTGTAGAAAATCTGCAGAAATATAAAATGATGTTATGATAATGAGGAACATTAAGAAGGGATCCTTAAGGGTCTCACTTTATACAGTCCTGGAGGAACCCTATTTTCAAGGTATTTTATGTTCTCCTAAAATTTTGAATACTTTATTAGAGCTATGAAGGCTGCCATTTTGACATAACTCACTGTAGGCCTAATGTTAAGTCTATGAGAATGTAATCTGGGGAATGGGTCCACCTCTAGAATCAAATGAAAGATAATGAACATTTATGAGTTTTGGACTTTCGAATCCATGGTGGACTTGCATAGAAAATGCTGTGTGATCAGTCAACATGTGGTGTTGTATTATTGTGTGTATAATCATGTCTATTCATCACCATAATCATCAGCAGTAATAATATTCTTTATTTCATTACAGAACTAATAGATGGCAATTTTGAGTGAGTCAAATCTTTTGTTTGTCTTTATGCCAGTAGTCAAGTGCAGCCTGCAGTCTCAGAATGCTTTAAAAACTCCCCTTTTGCCTCTCCCTCCCCCGAACCTCTGGACTTCCTGAAGTGTAAAGTAGCAAGGATATAATGAAGATATTTCTTGTAAATTTAAAGAAGCAGCTTACCCACAGGGGTAGCCTATGTGTCAACTCTTAAAAACCTCAAAATTCAGGAATTTAATGCCTTCTGAATGTTTATATTGGGAATAGGAGAAATTTCCCCACACATTTTCACATTGTTTATTAGTTCTTGTTGTGTACAATGATGTATCCAAGAAATACTGTACCCATATATATATGGGACAATTTTCAATGGGGAGCTGCACACTTTTGCCCAAAATTCCCAGAAATAGTTACTCAACTGCAGTGGCGTTGCTAGATTTTTTACAGAGAGGAAGGGAGAAGAGGAGGGGAGGGAGGGGGGACAAAACCATAACAAATCTGAATCCAAGAATCCCTTGAAAACAAGTCGGATATTCTGCAGAAAAAAAACTTTTGATATTTTTAGATTTTTTCATGAGAAATTAGGATATGGAAAACATTTGGATATTTTGAGAAAACATGCGGATATTTTGAGGGAAAATTTTTAAAATTTGAGGGAAATTCATGATATTTTGAAGTGAAATTCAAAAAGTTTGAGAAAATATTTTAATATTTTTAGGCAAAATTCTGATATTTTGAGGAAAATTTATAATATTTTGACAGTTTGAGGAAACATACAGATATTTTTAGGAAAATCTTTGGGAATTTTGAGAATTAGTTTGGAAATTTGCTAGCCCTAAATTGCTAAATAAGCCTAAGTTAAGTTTAGTTTTTGGAAATTTTGTGATCCTTTTTTCCAAGATGGCTAAAATGCAACTGAACTCTAAAAGACTGATTGCTTTCATCAGGATACCAAAACTATGTAACATTCTCAATTTTCTTTTGTGCAAATTTTCTGACTTTTTTAAATTTCTGCCTGGGGGAGCAATCGCCCCTCTGTCCCCCTCCCCTTTAGCTATGCGACTGCTCCATGCTTCCTGGAATTCTATGGTACGTACTGCCTGCCAGCTCGCCATGCTTGCACATGTTAAGTTTCATGGTTCAAATGTGTTACTTCCTTAACAGATAATTCGCACGTATTACTTAAATGGTCAATGCTAAGGCACATTGTACAGGGAACCTCTACCAGCATACATGCCACTCAATGCTAAGGCACATTGTACAGGGAACCTATACCAGCATACATGCCACTCAATGCTAGGCACATCGTACAGGGAACCTATACCAGCATACATGCCACTCAATGCTAGGCACATCGTACAGGGAACCTATACCAGCATACATGCCACTCAATGCTAGGCACATCGTGACAGGAACCTATACCAGCATACATGCCACTCAATGCTAGGCACATTGTACAGGAACCTATACCAGCATACATGCCACTCAATGCTAGGCACATCATACAGGAACCTATACCAGCATACATGCCACTCAATGCTAGGCACATCGTACAGGGAACCTATACCAGCATACATGCCACTCAATGCTAGGCACATCATACAGGGAACCTATACCAGCATACATGCCACTCAATGCTAGGCACATCGACAGGAACCTATACCAGCATACATGCCACTCAATGCTAAGGCACATTGTACAGGGAACCTATACCAGCATACATGCCACTCAATGCTAAGGCACATCATACAGGGAACCTATACCAGCATACATGCCACTCAATGCTAGGCACATCATACAGGGAACCTATACCAGCATACATGCCACTCAATGCTAGGCACATCCTACAGAAAACCTATACCAGCATACATGCCACTCAATGCTAGGCACATCGTACAGGGAACCTATACCAGCATACATGCCACTCAATGCTAAGGCACATTGTACAGGGAACCTATACCAGCATACATGCCACTCAATGCTAAGGCACATCATACAGGGAACCTATACCAGCATACATGCCACTCAATGCTAAGGCACATCGTACAGGGAACCTATACCAGCATACATGCCACTCAATGCTAAGGCACATTGTACAGGGAACCTATACCAGCATACATGCCACTCAATGCTAGGCACATCGTACAGGGAACCTATACCAGCATACATGCCACTCAATGCTAGGCACATCCTACAGAAAACCTATACCAGCATACATGCCACTCAATGCTAGGCACATCATACAGGGAACCTATACCAGCATACATGCCACTCAATGCTAAGGCACATTGTACAGGGAACCTATACCAGCATACATGCCACTCAATGCTAAGGCACATCGTACAGGGAACCTAAATCAGCGTACATGCCACTCAATGCTAAGGCACATCGTACAGGGAACCTATACCAGCATACATGCCACTCAATGCTAAGGCACATCCTACAGAAAACCTATACCAGCATACATGCCACTCAATGCTAAGGCACATTGTACAGGAACCTATACCAGCATACATGCCACTCAATGCTAGGCACATCCTACAGAAAACCTATACCAGCATACATGCCACTCAATGCTAAGGCACATCATACAGGAACCTATACCAGCATACATGCCACTCAATGCTAAGGCACATCCTACAGAAAACCTATACCAGCATACATGCCACTCAATGCTAAGGCACATTGTACAGGGAACCTATACCAGCATACATGCCACTCAATGCTAAGGCACATCGTACAGGGAACCTATACCAGCATACATGCCACTCAATGCTAGGCACATCATACAGGGAACCTATACCAGCATACATGCCACTCAATGCTAAGGCACATCGTGCAGGAACCTATACCAGCATACATGCCACTCAATGCTAAGGCACATCGTACAGGAACCTAAATCAGCGTACATGCCACTCAATGCTAAGGCACATCGTACAGGAACCTATACCAGCATACATGCCACTCAATGCTAAGGCACATCCTACAGAAAACCTATACCAGCATACATGCCACTCAATGCTAAGGCACATCGTACAGGGAACCTATACCAGCATACATGCCACTCAATGCTAAGGCACATCGTACAGGGAACCTAAATCAGCGTACATGCCACTCAATGCTAAGGCACATCGTACAGGGAACCTCTACCAACATACATGCCACTCAATGCTAAGGCACATCGTACAGGGAACCTATATCAGCGTACATGCCACTCAATGCTAAGGTACATCGCACAGGGAACCTCTACCAACATACATGCCACTCAATGCTAAGGCACATCGTACAGGGAACCTATATCAGCATACATGCCACTCAATGCTAAAGTACATCGTACAGGGAACCTCTACCAGCATACATGCCACTCAATGCTAAGGCACATTGTACAGGGAACCTATACCAGCATTCGTGCCACTCAATGCTATGCACATTGTACAGGGAACCTAAACCAGCATACATGCCACTCAATGCTAAGGCACATCGTACAGGGAACCAATACCAGCATACATGCCACTCAATGCTAAGGCACATCGTACAGGGAACCAATACCAGCATACATGCCACTCAATGCTAAGGCACATTGTACAGGAAACCTATACCAGCATACATGCCACTCAATGCTAAGGCACAGGAACCTATATCAGCATTCGTGCCACTCAATGCTAAGGCACATTGCACAGGGAACCTCTACCAGCATTCATGCCAATCAATGCTAGGCACATCATCCAGGGAACCTAAACCAGCATACATGCCACTCAATGCTAGGCACATCCTACAGAAAACCTATACCAACATACATGTCACTCAATGCTAGGCACATCGTACAGGGAACCTATACCAGCATCATGCCACTCAATGCTAAGGCACATCATACAGGGAACCTCTACCAGCATACATGCCACTCAATGCTAAGGCACATCGTACAGGGAACCTAATCCAGCATACATGCCACTCAATGCTAAGGTACATTGTACAGGGAACCTATACCAGATTCGGGCCACTCAATGCTAGGCACATTGTACAGGGAACCTAAACCAGCATACATGCCACTCAATGCTAACTTGAAGGCACATCATACAGGGAACCTATACCAGCATTCATGCCACTCAAGTTTTGTTCCTTTTACCAACCTCTGTCACATACTATAACATGGACATGCTTGACCATGGAACCTGTCCTTGACCTGTCCTTGTATACTTCCAGCCCTTTTGATTAGTCATCTATCATATAAAATAGATAAGTTTGACCAGCTGACCAGCCCTTTTACTTCAAACTCTGATTGTAGCGATCAAAATTATCCAATTCATAAATGTAACCATACAAAACCATGATGAATAACTCTGGCTATAAATTTTCAGTCCAATGCATCCAAACTCACCAGTGCATCTAAACTCACCAGTGCATCCAAACTCACCAGAGTGTTTATAACTCACCAGAGTGTTTATATTTCACCAGAGTGTTTATAACTCACCAGAGTGTGTATAACTCACCAGACTGTTTATAACTCACCAGAGTGTTTATAACTCACCAGAGTGTTTATAACTCACCAGACTGTTTATAACTCACCAGACTGTTTATAACTCACCAGAGTGTTTATAACTCACCAGAGTGTTTATAACTCACCAGAGTGTTTATAACTCACCAGAGTGTGTATTACTCACCAGAGTGTTTATAACTCACCAGAGTGTTTATAACTCACCAGAGTGTTTATAACTCACCAGAGTGTTTATAACTCACCAGAGTGTTTATAACTCCCAGATGAAAACATTCTTTTAAAAGTCCAAATGAATCCTCAGCCCCACACTACATGCATAACTTGGCCCTGCAGTAATCAAATCCACAATACCTGGCCAATAAGTTATATTGTGTGCATATAGATGATTGGGAGCTGGTGTAATTACTGATGTGTAAAATCAATGAACTATCAGTGATGGGTTTCTTAATTGCTACTAGCAGAGTCTAAAGGTCATAATGAAGGTTCTTGCAGGTAAAAAGACTGAACATTTGTAACAAGGATTGGGTGTAATGACAGCCAGCATTATTAATGGTCTATAAGATAAAGGTATTTTACTTCACGAGTCGGCGGTTGCATCTGAGACGGCGGTTGCATCTGACCGACAACTCCCATCTCACATCAAAATGCCCCGAGGTCAACACTCTTTGAAAATATAAACAACAGATAACAAATCTCAATGCTCTCAATCTCTCACAGCTCTCAAAAATGAAACCAAGTGTGCCAGATGCTCTGGAGATTAACTATGCTGGCATTTGGCACAGTGACTAATGAGGCTGAATATTTTAATTATCTGCACTGGTATGGCTTAAAGTACAGCATCCCATCCACATGGTCTAATTCATGTAGTAAAAAGGTTTTAGAAAATATACAATGATAAATTTGGAATTTGCTGATTTTCTGATTATATGTAATAATCCCTAAGATATCCACTTTTTTACCTGTAAAGAAGTTCGTCCCTAATTTTGAATATAAATATATTTTTTGTTTGCATTTTCAAAAATTATTGTTTAAATAAGAGGAATGTGCCACATCCTTGAACCTTCAAGTAAGTAATGGATACCTGGAATACGGTTTCCTCTGATATTTCTGAAATGACTATAGGATTAGTCAACCAGGGTCGTATCATTCCCGCAGGGACATGGGATAATACATAAGTTTCTGTAAAGCAATGTCCTTCCACTAATTTTTGGAGGAATAGTATGGCCCCATGCCCCCTACTTCCTGAATGGTAATTACATCCCTGTCAATGGGGAATGGAGGGGCTACTAAAGCAATCCTGAATAACCATTTACTAATGAGGGCATCAATATAATATACTTACGTCATTGAGGAGGTATAGCCTATCATTATAGGCTCGTTCAGAGGTCAGTAACTCATAGGCCACTTCATGACTTTTGTTTACGAAACTCTCAGGTCGAGGGGCTTTCATCTGTAACAGATAGGATTAAAACATTAGATAATGACAGTCAATATAAAGATATCTGGTTATCAAATTACTATTTGTAGATAATGTTGTAAATACGACAGGCAATGAGTGATATTTCAAAGATGTAACTAGCATCTGCATTCCCCACCTCCTGCCCTAACAGAAAAGGAGCAAAAAGGACCTATGCAAGAACTTTCGAATGATGGAATGGCAAGGAAGTGGTCAGACTCCAAAGAAAAGGCACCATGTCTTTGAAGATTTCAAAAAAGCTAGTACAATTTCAGACTACCAGCCCCCTCCCCATTTCCCCTCCAGCAGCACAGAAATATATACAGATATATATATATATATATATATATATATATATATATATATATATATATATATATATATATATATATATATATATATATATATATATATATATATATATATATATATATATATATATATATATATATATATATATATATATATATATATATATATATATATATATATATATATATATATATATATATATATATATATATATATATATATATATATATATATTATATATATATTTTATATATATATATATTTATATATACATTTTTATATATATATATATATATATATATATATATATATATATATATATATATATATTATATATATTTATATATACATATATATATATATATATATATATATATATATATATATATATATATATATATATATATATATATATATATATATATATATATATATATATATATATA